>JAODAL010004928.1:0-149890 GCA_025379985.1 Phyllomedusa bahiana | reverse complement strand
TTGATAAAGGCTGTGATGAAAAAAAATTAAATTACGGGAGGATATAAAATGAAAATTTTCCCGGCGGTAAAGAACAATTTTATTTACACCCCGATGAACAAAAATATCTACGGGGATGGATGCAAAATGTACGTATGTTCGCACGGCTATGGGGGGGTACTGTACTCCCGCAGTACACCATGGTTTTGAAGTGCGCACTCCCCCTTTCGAAGACCCCAGATCACTCCCCCGGGAACGGGGAAAATTTGGGGGCCCCCGGCACAGTAGACTGAAAAAAGTAAAAGCAAGGGAGAATAGGAATCAGGTCAGTCTTTTAAAGTAGTGTGGGTGGGCCCCAAAATAAACTCCTTTGGGTGGCTCAGAACAGTCAATGGGGGCCCCCTAGGCAACTCCCTTCTGTGATCCTAGACACCCCAGTCCAACACTGGTAAGGTCCCTACTGAGAAACTGCGAGAAGTATTAGGTATAACTATTTGGCTGTTTCCCTGAACAAGCAGAGATTTGACACTTCTAAATAAAGGGTCTTTGTAAAGGGATGGTGAAACATCTGGAATGATCCTAAAAGTGAACACACATCTTAGATAGCTGTTGGCCCAATGCTTGCTTTACCGATAGCCATTTCTTCCATGCCAACCCCATATACATGCAAGCTAAAGGGAAAAGAAAAAAAGGGGGCGCACTCTGGCGCGGGGATTCCATGAAAACAAATGGAAACTTCTTTCCTCTGATATCTTCCAACAAAGACGAGAAACCCCCAACACATCAGTGTCAGCCCCTCCCCAAAATTGGCGGGTTTTGCCCAATTTTGGTTAATGTGTTTGGGAAACCTAAAAAACTGAAGCAAAATGAAGTTAGAAGGAAATAGTCAAATTGAGTTCACATGTCTGTGGCAGGAACTTATAATTAGTAAATCAGAACCTATGCATATTATTAAAGTAATGACATAAGATTTCCATAATCTCAGCTGGTCACATGGCTATATCAGTGAGGTCAGCGCTCATTACACTGGGTGATAGCTGGAACTACCCACATGCAAAATACATCCCATAGCATGTGTCCAGACCCTGCCCAACAGATGAGAAAATATATGAGCATAAGCAGGAAGAGTCATCTACTGCACCAAACAATTCTACCGTCACTCATAATTATCATGGTTATACATTGTTGTGTGTTACAGATGAGCATTAAATGTCATCTATTATAAGAATATAACTACTATAATCCTGCCTCATAAACAACAATATGACTTCTAAAATTCCCCCCTTGTACAAAATTTTAAACTACTATAATACTGTTCCTTTACAAGTATAATTATATACTGCCCCCTATGTAAAAGAAAAAAACACTATAATTGCCCCCCCTTGTACAAGAATATAACTCCCTATAATACTGCCCTATGTACAAATTAAAATACTATAATACTGCCCCTATTACAAGAATATAACAAACTATAAATACTCCCCCCAGTACAAGAAAATATAAAAATTATAATACTCTTTTCTATGTAAAAGAATATAATATAAAAATTTTACGCCTCCATGTACAAGAATATAACTACTATAAAAATTTATGCTTCTATTTACAAGAATAAACTATTAATAGCCCCCTTGTAAAAGGGATATAATATTTAAAAATATCCCCCCTAGTACAGAAAAAAATACTTTAATACTCCCCCCTATGTACAAGATTTAAACTACTAAAAAAAAAAAAAAATTTACTGCCCCCTTTGTACAAGAAATAACTACATAATACTGCCCCTATGTAAAAGAATATAACTACATTACTGCTCCTTGTATGGAAATAAACTAAATACTCCCCCTATGTACAAGAATATAACTATTATATCGCCCCCCTATGAAAAAAAAAATTAACTACTTAATATGCCCCTTATGTACAAAAATTAACTACTTAATATGCCCCCTAGTACAAGAATATAATACTTTAAACTGCCCCATGTAAAAGAATATAACACTATAAACTGCTACCTATTACAAAAAATATAATATTAATATTGCCCTATGTCAAAAATTTAATACTATAATACTGCTCCTTTTCAAGAATTATTTAAAATTTTTGCCCTCTATGTATAGAAAAATCTTAAACTCCTCCTATGTCAAAGAATAAATACTATAATACTGCTCCTTGTCAAGAATTAACTATATAAAACTCCCCCTAGTACAAGTTTATAACTACTATAATACGCCCCCTATGTACAAGAATAAAACACTATAATACCCCCCCTATGACAAAAATTTTAAACTATAATGATAAACTGACCCCTATGTGCAAACTAAGGACCCTGAAAGCGGGGAAAATTTCCATAGAAATTGCATGTTTCTTTTACTGACTCACCCGCAGACAATGGTGAAGAGAACACTTGACGTTCTGATCTTATCTGTAATCGGCGGGTTTAGGCGAATGTAAATAAACAATCCTTTGAGTTTGTTGAAACCATAGATGTGAGAAACAAGTGTATTTCCCACAAAAGATTTCTATGTACAAAGGATATATGTTACTGAAATGTTTGTTTAAGTAACCTTTTTCCTTTGCCTCCCCATGTACATGCATGTTTGGGCGTGACGTGATAGTAAGTCATCTTGGGGTGGACATGGAGAAGGATCTTTAGTAGGGTCATTGGTCCATGACTAAACAAAGCAGGACGTCCCTTATTGCTGTATGGACAGTTGGGGCAATGTTGGACTGGAGTGCCACAGGCCCAGCATTGGAGTTGATTCTTGGGCCCCACCAGTGGAGTTGATTCTTGGTGCCACCAGTGGAGATGACTCTTGGGGCCATCAGTGGATTTTAATCTTGGGGCCCACCAGTGGAGTTGATTCTAGGGGCCCACCAGTGGAGTTTATTATTGGTCCTACCAATAGAGTTGATTCTTAGGGCCCACCAATAGAGTTGATTCTTAGGGCCCACCAGTGGAGTTGTTTCTTGGGGCCCACCAGTAGAGCTGATTCTTGGGGTCCACCAGTGGAGTTGATAGTTGGGGCCCACCAGTGGACATGATTCTTGAATTTCACCAGTGTAGTTGATTCTTGAATTTCACCAGTGGAGTTGATTCTTGGGTCCCCCCAGTGGAGCTGATTCTTGGGCCCAACAGTGGACATGATTCTTGGGGCCCACCAGTGGAATTGATTCTTGGGGTCCACCAGTGGAATTGATTCTTGGGGCCACCAGTGGAGATTCTTGTGGTCCACCAGTGGAGTTGATTCTTGGGGCCCACCAGTAAAGTTCATTCTTTTGGTCACCAGTGGAGTTGATTCTTAGGGCCCACCAGTGAAGTTCATTCTTTTGGTCACCAGTGGAGATGATTTTTGGGGCACCTCCTACACCTACCGTGCATGATTCCTGCACTCTTTCTCCTGCTTTCTGCAAGCAACCCCACATCGGCCTTACCATGCTCAGAAACCCAACATGGGTTTCCTTTGCTCCCCTATGACCAGCCTGAGCCTGAGTTGGGGACCCTAATAGCTACTTACTCACCCCTTTCTGATGGCTACTGTGATTGCTAAGAATCAGAGATGGGTCTGCCTCAGCCAACTACCAGAGGCGTTGCACCATGTGACACCCTTGCATCTAGCCCTTGTATGTCTATGGCAGCTGTATCACTGCTGACAGATGAGCTGTTGCATTTTGAGAAGTGGTAGAGTCTGGTTGTAAGTGGCGGCCACGGGGTGAATGGCCCTCTGGCTGTCTGCAGAGCATTCCTGGGGCAGCTGCAGGTCACTTGGCCAAAAAGCAGGTCATTAAGGACTTTGCCCCAGCAGACAGTGCACTGATGGGCGGCATACAGCTGGCCATTAGTGGCTGTCGGTTACTTTGATCCTGGCCCTTGCTCATTAGTGGACAATATAGAATATGCTGACTTATGGAGCAGCACTGCAAGAAAGTGGAGCTGACAAGTCCGCATTAAACATAAAATTGTAAACCAAACCCTTAAAAAACCCCAGTTTTTTTGGGGTTGAAAGCTGAGGACAATGAAAGGTTTTAAAATTTTCATTTCCCCCCACAGGTACACATCCCTTTAAAGAGGACCCGGGACACTCCTGACATGTCTGTGTTAGTAAATACCTGTGAAATAATCATTTGGAAAAAATCAAACGGGAATTTTAAAGCAAATTGGGGGAAATTTTTAGTTTAGAGAAAAACGGCTTTGGGGGGAAAAAATAAATGGGTTATAAATATATCAGGGATAAATTTATAGAATCTTTTTAAAACCCGGGGACTGTATCCAGATTTTTAATCCTAGATTTAAAATTTAAAAACAAGTTATAGTGACCGGGAAATTCTGGAAAAGGGGGTTCCGGATACATTTCTAATTTTTAATAAAGAACAATTTTATAGTGCCCAAAATTCGGAGAAGGGTCTGGAACATTTCTATATTTAAAATAATATAATAAGTTATAGTGACTGGGATTCGGAAAAAAGGGTCTGGATACATTTCTATAGTGTAATAATATAATAATTAAAAGTGACGGGGAAATTTTTGGAAAAGGGTCTGGATACATTTCTAGATTTTAATAAATAATAAGTTATAGTGACCGGGTTTCCTGGAAAGGGTCTGGATACATTTCTATATGTAATAAAATAACAGGTTTATTTTCCCCATGTTTCTGGAGAAGGGTCCTGGATACTTTTCAGATGTAAAAAATAGAACAATTATAGTGACCAGAATTCTGGAGAAGGGTCGGATACTTTTTCTAGATGTAATAATAAAACAATATTGGTAACCCGGAAATTTTTTGGAAAAAGGGGGGGGTTAAAAAGGGGGATTTTAAAAATAAAGGAAAAGTTGAAAGGTGACCGGATTTTTGGAAAAGGGTCCTGGATCCCTTTTTCAGATGTAATAATAAACAGTTATATTGACCGGGGATTCTGGAAAAGGGTCTGGATACTTTTTCTAAATGTAAAATATAAAAAGTTTTTAGTGCCAAAAAATTCGGGAAAAGGGTTTTGGATACTTTTCCTTGTAAAAATATAAAAAATTATATTTGACCAAAAACTCTGGAAGAGGGTCTGGGGGGGGGGGGGGGGGGGGGGGGGGGGGGGGGGGTGTTGGGGGGGATACTTTTCTATGATGAAACCCAAAATAACAATTAAGTGATCAGGTTTCCCTGGAGAAAGGGTCGGGAGACATTTCTAGATGAAAATAACAAAAACAATTTTATGGGTGACCGGACCTGGAAAGGGGGGCCCCGGGAGACATTCTAGATGAAATTAATATAACAGGTATAGGGGGACCGAAAATTTGGGAAAGAAGGGTCTGGATAAAATTTCTAGATGTAATAAAATAACAATTTATTTTACCGGGGATTCTGGAAAGGGCCCGGGATGAAATTTCTAGATGTAAAAAATAGAACAGGTTAAAAGTAAACCGGGGTTTCTGGAAAGGGTCGGGATACTTTTCAAAGATGTAATAATAGAACAATTTAAATAGTAAACCAGATTTTTAAAAAAAAAGGGTTTCTGGATCATTTCTAGATGTAATAATAGAACAAGTTTAGGGGACCGGGAAATTTTTGGAAAAGGTCCTGGATACTTTCTAATTAAAAATTTAGAACAATTTTATAGTGACCGGGATTCTGGAGAAGGGCCGGGATATTTTTCAAAATTTTAATTAATATAAAAAGGTTATAGTGCCCGGGATTTTTTGGAAAAGGGGTTCTGGGACATTTTTTAGTTGAAATTTAATAAAACAATTCTAGTGACCAGGTTTCTGGCAAAGGGGTTCCTGGATACTTTCTAGATGTAATAATATAACAAGTTCTGGGTTTGACCGGGGTTCGGGAAAGGGGGGTTCAAGGATAAATTTCTGATGTAATAAAAAAACCCGGGTTTAAAAGGGACCGGGATTCGGGAAGGGGTTCGGGAGACTTTTTGTAATGTAATAATATAACAATTCTAGTGACCGGGTTTCCCGGAGAAGGGTCTAGATACATTTTTTAGATGTAAAATAAACGGGGTTATATTGACCAGGATTCTGGAAAAGGGGTTCGGGAAAAAAAGCCCCTGGGATTAATAATATAAAAATTATTTTTACCCCCGGGAACCTGGAAAAAGGGCCCTGGATACTTTTTCTAGAAAATTTAATAAAAACAAGTTATATTTGACCCAAATTCTGGAGAAGGTCGGGATACAAGTTAGATGAAATAATATAAACAAGTTATAGTGCCCGGGACTCTGGAAAAAGGGTTTTTGGATACATTTTTAAATTTTAATTAAATTATAAAAAGATAAGTGCCCAATGGTTTCTGGAGAAGGGGTTGGGATAAATTTCTAAAAGTAAAAAATTTAGAAACAATTTTATAGTGATCAGGATTCTGGAAAAGGGGGTCGTATCCCTTTTCTAGATGTAATAATAAAACCCAAGTTTAGTGACCGGGACTCTGGAAAAGGGGTTTTTGGATACTTTTTTAAAATTTAAAAAAATAGAAAAAGTTATATTGACCAGGTTTTTCTGGAAAAAGGGTCGGGGATACATTTCTAAAATGTAAAAATAGAACAAGTTATAGTGTTCGGAAATTCGGAAAAGGGGGTCTTGTATACATTTCTGGGATGTAATAAATAAAAATTTTATAGTTCCCACCAGAAGGGCCCGGGAAATGCCTTTAAAAGGTTTTTAAAATAATAAAACCAATTAAAATATTTGACCCATAAATTTCGGGGAAAGGGGTAAAAAAACCGAAAAACAATTTAATAATAAAAACAATTTAAAAGGGGAAACAGATTCGTAGAAGGGTCCGTAAACATTTCTAATTTAAAAATTTTAAAAACAAGTTATAGGACCGGGGATTCGGGGAAGGGTTTTGGATACATTCTAGAAAAAATAAATATAAAAATTATGGGTGACCAGGATTCGGGAGAGGGTTTTTTTATACATTTCTAAAAGGTAAAAAATAAAACAATTAAAAAGTGACCCGGGGACCCCGGGAAGGGGTCTGGATACTTTTTCTAGTTTTAAAAAAAATTTTAACAAGTTTAGTGACCAGGTTTTCTGGGAGAAGGGCCCGTATACTTTTTCCTAGATGTAAAATATAACAAAAAATATGACCGGGTTTTCCTGGAAAGGGTCGCTGATTCAAAATTTTATTCGGGGTTGGAGTTGGGAAAGGAAAATTTTTTTCCCCAAAAATGAGGAAAAATTGGGCTTCAAACCCTCAGGGGTTTGTTTTTTCCTTCCTCTGGATCAACACAACAGCACAATAAACTGAACTGGATGGACGTCTGGCTTTTTATGGCCTTACAAACTATGTAACTATGAATGATAACACCCAAACCCACGATTCAGCCTACATTTCTGGGGGGGGGGAAAGGACAGGGGGACGGGCAAAATTAAGGGGGGCTGTCCCCTTTTTCTCGCTCCAAAATGTAGGACTAAATCGGGCCCAGCTGGGGTGACCATTCCTGTTTTTAAAAGGGTTTTGGGCCCCTGCATCCCACTGACTTTTCTACACTGTTTGGACAATGTCAGAATGTGCAGAGACCCCCATCCCCAAATTGGTAACACCCAACTGACTGATTCACTAATACATTTCCATGAGGAACAACAGAGGAACAGCACAACACAGAGTTCTAAGAAAACATGCTAGAGTATTTACTGTAAGAGACTTGTCAGGAGATGTTACGGGGGCTCTTTAAGGCAAAACATGGGGGTACCTTTAAATATGTAGTATTATTAGTAATTACCTAATAGTTTTTAAATTACTAAAAAGCAACTTTTTTTGCAGTACAGAGGGGAAACCCGGGAAAATCCCGGGGGCGCTATAGAGGAATCTAGCAATTACCCTATAATAGTGTTGTCCTCTTATGTGGTCTTTGGACCCCTCAGGGCCTGGGTATGACTGCTGGGGCTGCACTCTCTATGCTTCCCCCTGATTTGTAAGTGAGATGAATGCCCGGGCATAAAAATCAATATACTCTAAAATATACAGAAATTTACACATGCAAAAAAACATTGTCCCGGGAAAAAGACCAGCAGGGGGGTATATACTCCCTGTGCCTATATCACCTGTGTACGTGCTGCAAAAGGTTTCCTGTGCTGCTTTTTTTAATGCTGGGAAAGAAAAAGTGCGGACCCGGTAAAGTAAAGCTAACCCAGGGCATGTGTGAGAGGGGGCAGGGGGCCCGGGCGCGAGGGCTGCTGCGCAAAATTTTCACACTGGCAGTATGTGGTGATTTCTCTAAGGTTGGGCTTACACAATGTTTTTTGATGCATATTTTGCAGCAGTAAATCAGGAATAGGTCCAACACACAGAACCAATATAAACCTTTCCATTATACTTTTCTCTCTGCATCCGGGAGCCCCTGCCATCACCTATAGGCAACAGCTCTGGGCACTCTGTGACGAGCTTTAAAGGAAGACAGGGTAGGGGAACCGGGTTGCATAGAAGTGCTTTTTCTCATCTTTTTTTCAGTGTTTTAATTTCCTAAATGTATGAAAGGGGTTTTTTTGTGTGATTATAAAGGGGGTCTAAAGTCCCCCCCCCCTCCCCTTTGTGTGTTTGGTGCTTTCATTATATTTTCCTATTTTTGGCCGTAGGAAAACTTAAACTCTATCAGTTCTCTTTTCTCTTAAACCCCTTTAAAAGTAAATTTTATTAATATTAAAATCATAACCTCTATGCACACTATTTAAAAACCTTTATCTCTATCCCCATCATTTAAAACCCCTTTTTTCTTCTGAAAAGAGGGAAAAAAATCCCTTTCTACTATCAAGTCTGGTGGAGCACCCCCTAAATTTAAAAGGAGACCCTTTAAAAGAAGAACCTCTGTCTTCAAGTTTTTCACCTGCTTTCAGGGTTTTCCCCAAGGGGCCCTTTTTTTGTTCGGGTCCATTTAGATTGGGGGCGACTGGCCCCAAATAGGGGGCTTGGGACCCTTATGAAGCTAGTACTTTGCTTAAAATAAAAGGTCCCCTGTTAATAGGGGGGTTCCACAAAAACTTGGGTAATAGAAAAGGGGGTTTTCCCTTTTTTCAGAAGCAAAAAAGGGGGGTTTAAAAGATGAGGGGTTTGAAATCTGGTTTTTTTAAAAAAGTGAGTATAGAGGTTTAAAATTAGATATAAAAAAAGTTACGTTTTATGGGTTTTTTAGTTTGAGAATGATAGAGTTTTTAAATTTGCCTATGGCCAAAAAAGTAAAAAAAATGATCAAAAGTCACCCCTCTGTTCTCTTGCGAGATTCCCCCCTTTTTTTTGGGGAAAAATGTAACAAGTTAAAGGGGCATCATGGAACTGGGCAAATTTGTAATGCACCAAACATGTATAAAAAACTTTGAAGGGTGGAAAAAAAGAAATTTTATTGAATAGGGAAGTCCGTGTTTGAAAATAGGGGCTGATCCCGCTTTGGGGAACCCAAGTCCCAGCAAAACCTGTGTTTTTCTTTGGGTCTTGTTAAAAAGTAGAATTTAAAGGGGTGAGAAACAACAAAAAAATACATTTCAAATTTTTAAAGTAGTAAAAATTAAAAAATCTGAACAACAACATCGGTGGTTATTTTTTTGTAAAATTGTTTTTGATTCTTTTTCATTTTAAAATTTTATTTTATAGGGGGATATTTTTAAATTTTTGGGATATTAAAATATTTTTATATTAATTTTTTTACGATAAAATTTTTTTTTAAATTTTAAATTAATTCATTTTAATTTTTGTTTGATAATTATCAGAAAAACCTTTTTTTTTATTGCATGGTGGGAAATTGAGAAAAACTGGAAAATTTTTTTCCCAACAGCAAACCTAGGGTCCCCCTCCGGGCCCTCGGCCAGTCCACATTGACATTTGGCGACTGTCCCGGGAGTTTAAAGCGCCAGATTTTCCCAACCACCTATTTATGTGTCTATTATTTCGAGTGGGGATTTCAAAGCCCCCAAAAACACCCCCATGTTAGGTGCATTAGAAAGGTTTTTGAGTCTTTTCGAAAAAATGCGCTGGGGCACATTCATTTAAAATGGGATTAGACATCGTAGCCCCTACTTAGGGGGCATTGTACGCCAGAAAAAGGGGTGTAAACCCCGATTTTTACAGGGCTCCCGTGTGCCCATTGGTTGCTTTTTGCAATAACAAAATGTGGTCCCAGGGTTTTTAGATCAAAAATTTTTCCCCACGGTGGACATTTCTGACCTGTAAGGATTAAATTTCCCTCAGTCAAAAATTTCTTGGACTTGCTCCTTTAAAAATGTTTCTTGGGTGAGGTGGGTTTTGGGGTTTACCTCCTGAGGGCCCCGGGGTCAGGTATGAGGAACCCAGAAGTTTTGACTAACAAATACTGATGCAAAATACACGTCAAAGAACATGATGTGAACCCAGCCTGAGACTCATTACACAGGATATGGAGCTTCTATACATGATTTCATGACCTATTATATCTATAGCTGGCAGCTGGGGGGAGGGGGTTACACATCTGTGATCCTCACCCATCAAGGGAGCGTGGGGACCCATGACCAAGGGGAAAGGTGGACTGTCACTAACTCCTGTGACTTCAATGGGGAAAGGCAAACACATACATCTATATGTTGGTATATATCCGAGCAAAGGTTTTAAAGCAAGTCCATTGAATTTTCTGTCTGAAAAATACTCAGCCACAATGAGTGCCCTGAGCTGTTTCCTATAGGAGATGGCGGGGTCACATGGATACAGGGTCTACTAATATCATGCGATTTTTAGAATAAAATTGCACTTTAATTTATTTCACTGCTCCCTCCAGTTACAATGGGCTCCGGTTAAAACATATGCAGCATACAATGGTCTTTTCTGGGATATTGTATCTGGAAACCGCACTCGCCATAGAATGTCATCGACAAAGCTGATCAGCAGCAGATGTGATTGATGGAGATCCAAGAAATTATCATGAACATTTTACTTGTAAAATACAAGTGGTCTTGTGGTCTATAGCTCCTCTCTACAGTACAGTGCTGTACTACATGTCCTGCACTGCTCTTGCATGTATTAGTGAGGTGCATGTAGTGATTGGTGGTCTATAGCGCCTCTCTACAGTACAGTGCAATACTACATGTCAAGTACTGCTCCTACATGTGTTAGTGAGGTGCATGCAGTGATTGGTGGTCTATAGCGCCTCTCTACAGTACAGTGCGGTACTACATGCCCTTTGTACTGCTCTTGCATGTATTAGTGAGGTGAAAGGCAGTGATTGGCGGTCTATAGCGCCTCTCTACAGTACAGTGCGGTACTACATGTCCTGTACTGCTCTTACATGTATTAGTGAGGCGCATGCAGGGATTGACGGTTTATAGCTCCTCTATACAGTACAGTGCATTACTACATGTCATGTACTGCTCTACATCTTTTTAGTGAGGTGCTTTGCAGTGATTGGCGTCTATAGCGCCTCATTACAGTACAGTGCGGTACTACATGTCAAGTACTGCTCCTACATCTATTAGTGAGGTGCATGCAGTGATTGGCAGTCTATAGCTCCTCTATACAGTACAGTGCATTACTACATGTCCTGTACTGCTCTTACATCTATTAGTGAGGTGCATGCAGTGATTGGCAGTCTATAGCGCCTCATTACAGTACAGTGCGGTACTACATGTCAAGAACTGCTCATACATCTATTAGTGAGGTGCATGTAGTGATTGGCAGTCTATAGCGCCTCTCTACAGTAAAAGTGCAGTAACTACATGCCTGCACTGCTCTTTCATGTATTTAGTGAGGTTCATGCAGTGATTGGGGGTCATAGCACCTCTTCTCAGTACTTGCGTTCAAACATGCCCGGTAATGCTCTTACATGTATTAGGGGAGGTCATGCAGTGTTTGGGGTCTATAGCCCCTCTCTACAGTACATGCAGTACACATGTCCTGTAGCCCCTAATGTGTTAGTGGGTGCATGCAGTGATTGGGGTTCTATAGCGCCTCCTACATTTACAGTGCGTACTACATGTCCTGTACTGCTCCTTACATTATTAGTGGTTGGTAGGGGCTGTTGGATTTTTGGGTTATAAGCCACGTCATTACAGTACAGTGTGGTACTACCAATGTCAAGTACTGCTCTTACATCTATTAGTGAGGTGCATGTAGTGATTGGCATCATAGCGCCTCTACATTTTACAGTGAGGTTACTACATGTCCTGCACTGCTCTTACATGTTTTTAGTGATGGTACTGCAGTGATTGGGAGTCAATAGCACCTCTCTACAGTACAGTGCAGTACTACATGTCTTGTACTGCTCTTACATGTATTAGTGAGGTGCATGTAGTGATTGGTGGTCTCTGGCGCCTCTCTATAGTACAGTGCAGTACTACATGTCCTGTACTGCTCTACTGTGTTAGTGAGGTGCATGCAGTGATTGGTGGTCTATAGCGCCCTTTCTACAGTACAGTGCGGTATACATGCCCTTTGCATGCTCTACATGTATTAGTGAGGTACATGCAGTGATTGGGGGTCAATAGCAACCTCTCTACAGTACAGTGCGTACTACATGTCCTGTAATGCTCTTACTGTATTAGTGAGGTAAAATGCAGTGATTGGGGGTCTATAGCCCTCTCTACAGTACAGTGCAGTACTACATGCCCTTGTACTGCTCTTACATGTATTAGTGAGGTGCATGTAGTGATTGGTGGTCTCTGGCGCCTCTCTACAGTACAGTACATGTCCTGTACTGCTCCTACATGTGTTAGTGAGGTGCATGCAGTGATTGGTGGTCTAGCAGCACCTCTCTACAGTACAGCGCGGTACTGCATTTCCTGTACTGCTCTTACATGTATTAGTGAGGTACATGCGTGATTGGTGGTCTATAGCGCCTCTAACAGTAACAGGCGGTACAAACATTTTCCCGTATTGCCTCTTACATGTATTAGTGAGGTCCATGCAGTGTTGGTGGTCTATAGCGCCTCTCTACAGTAAAAGTGCGGTACTACATGTCTGCACTGCTCTTACATGTATTAATGAGTTACATGCAGTGATTGGGGTCAATACACCTCTCTCAGTACAGTGCAGTACTACTGTCTTGTACTGCCCCTTACATTATTATGAGGTGCATGTAGTGAATTGGTGGCTCCTGGCCCCTCTCTACGTACAGTACATGGTCCTGTACTGCTCCTACATTTGTTAGTGGGTGCATGCAGTGATTGGTGGTCTATAGCGCCCTTCCTACAGTACAGTGCGGTACTCATGTCCTGCACTGTTTCTTACATGTTTTAAGTGAGGGTACATGCATGTTTGGGGGTCTTTTAGCCCTTCTACAGTACAGTGCGTACTACATGTCCTGTAATGCCTTACATGTATTAGTGAGGTTCATGCAGTGTTTGGGTCTATAGCACTCCAACAGTACAGTGCAGGTACTACATGTCCTGAAATGCTCTTACATGTATTAGTGAGGTTACATGCAGTGATTGGGGGTCTATAGCCCTCTCTACAGTACAGTGCAGGAAACTACATGTCCTGAAATGCTCTCTTACATGTATTAGTGAGGTGCATGTAGTGATTGGTGGTCTCTGGCCCTCTCTACAGTAAAAGTGCATACTACATGTCCTTTTACTGCTCTTACATGTGTTAGTGAGGTGAGTTATGATTGGTGGCTAAGCGCACTTCTACAGTACAGTCGGACAAACAGTCCGAAAATGCTCTTACACTGTATTGGGATTCATGCAGTGATTGGTGGTCTATAGCGCCTCTCTACGGGTACAGGGGCGGTACTACATGTCCTGTACTGCTCTTAACAATGTATTAGTGGGGTGCATGCGGGTTAAGATTTGGCCGTTATGTGCGCCTCTCTACAGTACAGTGCGGTACTACATGTCCTGTACTGCTCTTACATGTTTAGGGGGTACATGCAGTGATTGGTGGTCTTAGGCCTCTTACATACAGTGGTACAACTGTCCTGTAATGTCTTAATGTATTAGTGAGGTGAGCAGTATTGGTGGTCATACGCCCTTCTACTACAGTGCGGTATACATGCCTGTCTGCTCTTAAGTTTTAGTAGGTGATGCAGTGTTTGGTGGTTTATAGCCCCTCTAAGTACAGTGCGGTATACATGTCCTGTTCTTTTTTTAATCCACATTTTAATTATTTTGGTGACATTTTGGGCCCTTTAAAACCTTTTTAACAATTTCCATAGAGTTATGGTTGAAAAGCTACATGATCCTTAACCAGTAATTTTTGTAGGTACCTATATAAAATTTAAGGGGGAGGAGCTTACGAAACTTGTGTCATTACCTCAGTTTAAAAAATTTTTCCATAAGCCCAGGTCCAACTAAAATTATATAGTTTTACTTTATGTCTGCGCTGAGGTTTGGGAGCTCTGTAACAGAAAGACTCTGAGCATTAAAGCCCTATCCTAAGGGTATGTGCACATGGCGTTATTGCAGCGTGCATTTCGGCGCGTATTTACGCTTCAGTACGGTCGGCCCCCCCCATCCTTGGAAGTACTTGCTGATCAGCGAGTACTTCCAAAACACATGGCGTACTGCAGCACGTACAGTATGTGCCCCAGTACACTGTGTGAACATAGCCTGAAAGGAAAGAGAATAAAACAGTGGTCCAAAACGGTCACTTTTCAGCTGTTGCAAAACTATAAATCTAGGAGTTCTAGTTCTGCAACAACTAGAGAGGAACAGGTTGGGAATCAGTGGGATCACTTAAAGGATGACGTGACACCTCCTGACACACCTGCTTTAGTAAATCCTTGTGTTCCCTGTGAAATCACAGTTCTGGAGCCTCTTCCCTTATATCTCTTGGTTGTGTTGTTCCTCTGTTATTCCTTATTATTGAACCTGTCAGCTGGGTGTTACCAATTGGGGGTGTGTCCCTGCATAGTCTGACAATGTCCAATCAGTGCTAACAGTCAGTATGTTCAGGGGCACGCCTCTTTGAGAACTGGAATGGTAACACCCAGCTGACAGATTCAGTAAAACATTTCCAGGAGGAATAACAGAGGAACAGCACAACCCAGAGATATAAGAGAAGAGGCTCCAGGATGGTTATTTCACAGGGAACACAATAGGGTTCGTTAGGTTTCCATCACAGTAGTCGTCATTTTAATGGAAAAAATAGCACTGCATGCTGCGCTAATTTTTCCACAATTTTTGACAGAATCTGCACTGAAGGTCCTGTTCACTTGTGAATCAAGGTTAAGGGGTTTTTCTCACTGCTGTTACACAGAGTCACAGCCAGTTTCAGTCTCCCAATTCCTGTTCAGGCTGTGGATGGTTCTATAGCAGGGATTGAGATTTCAGCTCTGCTATTCCTCAATGAGCCTGTTAGAGGGACATTGGGGATGGAGAGGTTTTACACAACGCTACAGAGTTGTAGACGGTTAGAGTTTGTCAGTAAGAAATATAAACGAGCTCCTGTGTTGCTGATAAGAAACAACAGGGAGTGACTACACCACAGGTGTCAAACTCAAGGGCTGAATCTGGTCCACCATGTTCTTTTATGTAGCTCATGAGAGCTTATACACAGCTGGTGTGCAACACACAGGCGGTGGCACAGCTCTGACAGCCCTACCAAGGCACCTAGCCACCCTCCAATGGCCCTTTAAGGGTAACCACAATGCTGTTGTGGCCCACGGTGAAAATGAGTTTCACACCCCAGGACTACTCCATCCCCGCCACTGCTAGAGGATAAGAACTGTGCTAATTCTGAAAGAAAGCAAAATCAGAAGAGCAATGTATTTGGTAATATTTACTTTTGTCTACATGTTTAAGGCTGAACAGTGTGGTAGGAATAACCCTTTAAAGGGGTTGTCTCACTGCAAGGATTGCTGCTTTTTATGTTAAAGATCTTGCAAAAACAAGCCATTAACACTGTCCTACCTGTTCCTAGATATCCCCTCTTGTATGGACTGCATCAGCTCCTCAGGTTGCTATAGCTACAGACCTGTTCAATCTCTCCTGATAGGCTGCCAGCACTGGTTGCTGTGGCTACAGACCTTTTTGCTCTTTCCTGATAGGCTGCCAGCACTGGTTGCTATGGCTACAGACCTTTTAGCTCTTTCCTGATAGGCTGCCAGCACTGGTTGCTATGGCTACAGACTTGTTCAATCTCTTCTGATAGGCTGCCAGCACTGGTTGCTATAGCTACAGACCTGTTCAATGTCTCCTGATAGGCTGCCAGCGCTGTGCTATAGCTACAGACCTGTCATTCTCCTGATAGGCTGCCACCTGGTCCTAAGCTACAGACCTGTTCTATCTCTCCTGATAGGCTGCCAGCGCTGGTCGACTATAGCTACAGACCTGTTTGATCTCTCCTGATAGGCTGCCAGCACTGGTTGCTATTGCTACAGACCTGTTTGATCTCTCCTGATAGGCTGCTAGCAATGGTTGCTATAGCTACAGACCTGTTCGATCTCTCCTGATATGCTGCCAGTGCTGGTCGCTATAGCTACAGACCTGTATAATATCTCCTGATAGGCTGCCAGCACTGGTTGCTATAGCTACAGACCTGTTCAATCTCTCCTGACCGGCTGCCAGTGCTTGTCGCTAGCGCTACAGACCTGTTCAATCTCTCCTGATAGGCTGCCAGCACTGGTTGCTATAGCTACAGACCTGTTCGATCTCTCCTGATAGGCTGCCAGCACTGGTTGCTATAGCTACAGACTTGTTCGACCTCTCCTGATAGGCGGTCAGCACTGGTTGCTATAGCTACAGACTTGTTCGACCTCTCCTGATAGGCTGCCAGCGCTGAATTTACTGAATTCAAAAATGAAAGTGAGAAAACAGGATTGAGCTGAGATGAATCAATGTAGCGAGACAACCCCTTTAAGGCAATGGAGCTACGTATCAGTGGACTCTATAAAGACACAGTATAAAACAGTGATCTCTTACCTGTGACTCTCCAGCTGTTGCGAAACTACAACTCCCATCTTCCTTGTCTCTCCTCCTCTGCTAATGACTGGCACAGACCTGTTTACAGGAGGGGATATCATCCCCACAATGATAGGTTTTAGGGTAATAGAAATATTCCGGTCATTTTGCAGTAAGAATTTGTTTATTTGTGGTTAATTAGGAATGTTTGCAGGATGTGAAGACTTTCTATAATGTACTCGCCCCCTCTCACCCTCCCGACAGAAACTAGTTTCTAACCTAATTGTAGCAAAGTGGGGGGGGATACTGTAAATTCTATGGGACTTCCCTTCAATAGATGAGCTTTGTTTTGCAAGAGATAAGGGGATTGTGTGTGAGGGGAGGAGGGGGTGAGAGCAGGGGGGTAAACAGCAGAGGAGGGAGGATTAGGTCAATGAGAGAGGTGTGTCCTAGAGCTGTGAATCATTAGCTGTGTCACAGTGTGCCAGGACTGCACTCTGGCTATGCTGGGATCCTGTGAGCGCTGCTACATTGTAACTAGAGCTGCTTGGAGTGTATGAACATAGACCAGACTTTAGGCTGCTTGCGCCGCTACATTGTAACTAGTGCTGCTACATTGTAACTAGTGCTGCTACATTGTTACTAGTGCTGCTACATTGTTACTAGTGCTGCTACATTGTAACCAGTACTGCTACATTGTAACTAGTGCTACTACATCGTAACTAGTACTGCTGCATTGTAACTAGTGCGGCTACAGTGTAACCAGTACTGCTACATTGTAACTAGTGCTGCTACATTGTAACCAGTGCGGCTACATTGTAACTAGTGCTGCTACATTGTAACCAGTGCTGCTACATTGTAACCAGTGATGCTACATTGTAACTAGTGCTGCTACATTGTTACTAGTTTGGCTGCTGTGGACTCGGCTGAGGACTTGTGAGCTGCGACACTTCTTGGTGACCCTGGAGACTTTGCCTGGTCATTGTGAAATGATGAACATTTTTTACTATGGGGTTTGCGCTTGCTACATTTGGCGCGTGGACTCGGCTGAGGACTTGTGAGGCTGCGGGACACGTTCTTCTGGTGACCCTTGGAGACTTTGCCCTTGGTTCATTGCTGGATTCCACAGGAATAAGGTAAGACCTGTAGAGCTGCGGGACCCGTGTGAAGTTTATGGAAAATCACAGACCCCAGAGCTCCCAAGCTTTTGGACGGTCAAAGAGGGACACTTCTAAATACTGAATCCGCCAAAAATCCGACCAAAAACCTGTGCTGTGTAGACATAGCTTGATGGTTCATTGAGAGAAATAGTCTTAGTTTACAAGAAGCAGAATGCCCAGCGCTCTCCAGCCTGTGGCTCTCCAGCTGTGTTGAGGCTATGAGCCACATGTATGAAACGGATTAGGTCTAAAATTCACTCTTTTGCCCATAGTAACCTTGGGGCCAAAAAGTGAGTTTTAGACCAAAACAGGTTCATACATGTGGCCCATATATGAGCTCTATAAGAGCATGCTGGGGGTTGTAGTTTCCCAACGGTTGGAAAGCCGCAGGTTGTAGAGCACTGGAGGGGAGGACAAGGTAAGAGGTGTGCATGGGAGAGGGACGTTGGTATTGGGAGACCAGTCCTTCCTGTGATAATCACCGCTGCACAGCCAGGGAGTCGGTGTAACAATGATTAATCCAAATGAACTGGAATGAATTGTAGAAAGCTTCAGGGCTGGAGGTGTAGAAAGCAGCGGGGGCAGATGTGAGAGGCTGCCCTGTACAACGCTGCTAAGTATGACAGCGATATAAATAGTGGTAAGAGGTTTCTGTAGGACAGTTTTTTATTAATTCAACTGCCCTGAAAATCCTATACCTATTTATTTATCTCTGACATTTATCTATCTATCTATCTCTCTCATATCTATCTATCTATCTATCTATCCCACATCTATCTCTCTATCCCATATCTATCTATCTATCTCTCATATCTATCTATCTATCTATCTATCTATCTATCTATCTATCTATTTCATATCTATCATCTATCTCTCTCATATCTATCTCATATCTCTCTCTCACATATCTATCTCTCTCTCATATCTATCTCATATCTCTCTCACATATCTATCTCTCTCTCATATCTATCTATCTATCTATCTATCTATCTATCTATGTATCTCTCTATATCATATCTATCTATCTATCTATCTATCTATCTATCTATCATCAATCTTATATCTTTCTATGTGTCCATTTATCTATCATCTATCTGTCTATCCAGGTTTATAGTAAGAATGAGAGTTTGGTGTGATCCTTGGGGATGAAATGATTATTTTTGACCAATGGAGATCAGTCTTGTTTCCAAACACTTGTCAGGCGGTGGAATGTCTCTTGGTTGCAGTCACTATCTACGATGTAGTTGAAGATTCCCCACATGGAGTGCGGCGTGCATTTGATATAATGATTACAATTATTGGAATAACTTTCCGAGGAGTAAAATCTCCTTAGTGTTGCTTCTATCTTTAACTTTTATGTCACCCAGCTTTCCCAGACTCCTGACTGGCACACTTATAGTTGATAAAGTTAACAAGCCCCCAGCATGCTGGGCGTTTATAAAGTTTGGCTCAAAATTTCATTCCACAAAATACTGTCATATACAGCTCACATAACACTACCATATACTGCCCAAACGTAATATAGATTTTTTCCTGTTTTATTTATTTCCTGTTACTTATATAGCACCAACATATTCCTTAGGGCTGTACAGAGAGTCACCATACACATCCGCTGATGCTCGGCTGGATTCACACCTGCAGTTTTGATGCAGTTTGTCCTGATGCTTTCACTTTTTAGCCAGAAGTGGATACAGACGAAATCGCAAGAATACAGCAAAGACTCGTATATATCCTAGTTCTTTCTATCCAATCCTCTATTAAAAATTTTCAAAACAAAGTGTTAAAAACATATTCAGTGCGGACTGGGGGCTGGGCCCACCATAAATTGATTCTTGGGGGACCCGTGGGGAAAATTTTTGGGGCCACCATGGGGGAAAGATTCTTGGGGCCCACAGTGGAGATGATTCTTGGGGGCCCACCAGGGGGTTGATTTTTGGGGCCCACCCTGGAGTTGATTTTGGGGGGCCCCCTGGATTGATTCTTGGGGCCCACCCGTGGATTGATTTTGGGGGGCCCCCCATGGGGTTGTTCTTGGGGCCCCCCATGGGTTGATTCTTGGGGGCCACATGGGTTGATTCTTGGGGGCCCACCCGTGGGAGTTGATTCTTGGGGGCCCACCAGTTGAGTTGATTCTTGGGGGCCCACCAGTGGAGTTGATGCTTGGGGCCCACCAGTGGAGATGATTCTTGGGGCCCACCAGTGGAGTTGATCTCATGCTCCCCTGTGGTCCGAGCCTGACTGTCATATACCCTACATAATACTGCTACTCCGTTCCTCAGAATACTGCCAAAACCCCCCCCCCCCCTTTTGAGTTTTTCTCTTGGGTTTTCCCCCCCCAATTTTTGGGGGCCTCTTTGGGAAATAGGGCTCATCCCCCTACGGGGGGGGCTTGTGACCTCCAAAATTTCGGGAACCGCTCTTTTACTATGTTTGTAATAAAATTTAATCAAAATCATTGTAAAGTGCTAAAATTTTGTGTTCCCTCCCCATGGGTGGACGCTCCTGTGGATGTAATCACATTCCTGTAATCAGCCTTTGCCGCGCCATTGTTCTCAGTGTTTAGATGCATCTTTTCTATATTTTAGGGGGAAATTCCGTGTAGGGATTGCGGGGGGGGGGGGTGTCGGCCATGTTGATTTTTAATCGGGTTTAAAAATAAGGGCCCTTCATCCTGAAAACCAAAAAAAGGCAAAAAGGGGAACCCCCGGGGGATGGCGGCCCCGGGGCCGGGGGTTTTCAGGGCCTCAATGGGGGTTAAATTTTTACCTTATCCCATGTTGGGGGCGGTCTGGATTCATTACCCCGGGATTTTGGTTTCACTCAATGAAAGGAAATGAGAACCTATGGACTGTGCATTTGCTGACAGAACAAAAAACAATTTAAAAGGGCCCGCAATTTATGGATAAGCTTTTGGAAAATTTAAAAAACCCCCCTTTCCCCCCTTTCCCTATTAAACCCCAAACCCCCCTTTAAATGTCTTATTTCCCCTATAAATGAAGTTTAAATTGAGTTTATCGGCTCCCATGCGATTTCCTTGAAATTTAAAAAACTGAACAACAGGGGTGCAGTGTAAAGCCACGGCCCCAAACAGCAGCGTGAGCCCTTTTGATATTTTTGGAAGGGCGTCCCCCCCCCCCTCCATCGTAAAAGGGGTTTCCCTTTTATGCGCAGGATTGATTGCCGTAGTCCTGCGCTTATGTGGAGGATGAGGACATTTTTGGCGTCCCCTGGCCCCCTTGACACCTATGGAGACATAAGGCCCGAAAGGTGACGTTTCGCTTCACCCCCTCACCAAGCTCAACCCTTTGCTTTTAACCCAACAAAAATTTGGTTTTTGAAACCCAAGCTTTTTCCTATTGCGCTGCTCCTCCACTTTCTCGGCGACCCGTTCCAGGGTGTAATACTTTTAAACAAAGGCAAATTCTACTTTGTGCTTCCTTGTAGTTTCCCATTTTTCCCCAGACATGAAGTTTGGCTTTTATATCCTGTTCTGCACTGCTGGATTTTGGGATTTAAGTGGGATAGGGGTTACTTCCATAGATCTTGATGGCTTTATTAACAAAAAACAACCCCCAAATTACAAAACCCAAATTGAAAAAGGGCCCACTTTGTGGGGGCAAAAACTCATACAACGCTCCACTGTACGGGAACCCCCATAACAGAAGGGAGAATAAAAAAGCGCCCCTCTTACTGGAACTCCCATAAAAAAACAAAAAGGGAAAACACAGCATCTCCAAAATTTTAGGAACCCCAAAAGGGGGGAAGGGAGAAAAAACACCCGCCCCCAAATGTAGGGGGATTTCCCCATAGAACAAATTTGGAAAACCCACGGGCCCCCCTGTACTGGGATCCCCCTATAAACAAATGGAGAACAAGCCCTGCCCTTTTTGGGGAACCCCCATAGAACAGAATGGAAAACACAGCCCCCTCCCCTGTAATTGGGCTCCCAAAAAAACAGAATGGAAAACACATGCTCCCCTGTACGGGGGAACTCCCATAGAACAAAATAAAACCCCCCACACTACCCTGTACGGGGAACCCCCCATAGAACAAAATTTGGAAAAACACGCGTTCCCCTTTTTACGGGCAGCCCCCCATAGAACAGAAGGAGAACACAGCCCCCCTTTACGGGAACCCCCTAAAAAACAAAAGGGAAAACACAGCGCCCCCGTTTTTTTTGGGGGGGGGGGGGGGGGGGGGGGGGGGGGGGGTTTTTTTTTTTTTTTTTCAATTTTGAAAGGAAATTGGGCTCTCCATTCTGAGCTGACACTTTCAGGACCCTGTTCCCATGATAGGTGGGGGTCCTCCCTCTTCCCCCCCCTTAAAATCCCTACGTACCTTTTTCCCCTTTCGGGGGTCGGGAAAAACCCGGGGCGCCTCTTCAAAAATTTATCATCTTTCCTAGAAATACATTTTTCCGCCAAGAAATTGACAAAAGGAAACGACTCATTGGGTGTTTGTTCAGCGGGTGTCCGATTCAGTTTTATTAGTTCATTTAGGCTCGGTTCCTCTGTTGGGGTTTTCCCTTTTTTGGGTTTCTTTTCGCTGAGGTTCAAACAGACACAAAAGGATCCATTTCACAGCGGACAAAATTTGGCCCTACAGCCCCATCTTACATGGGTCCTTTGGGGTTTCCCGCCGTGGGGGCCGTTGTTTAGATGGCAAAATAGCACAACTTCGGCTATTTTTTCCGCCCTTTCCCTTTGAGGGGAAAAAACTCTGGGGGTTTTCCGAAGGGAAATATTAAAGAATATGTGAACCAAAATTTAAATCGTTTTCCTGTTTTCCTTTAAACACTGCCTACCTGTACAATTCCCATTCGGGGGTTTCTGGAAAAGAAAAAAGGTAAACCACTTGTATAATAATCAGTTTTTCCCAAAAAATGGGCCCCATACAAGAAATTGTTATTTGGGAAAATGGAAAGTATCATCCATGATACCCAATTAGAGGAACGTTTTTGGCTCCAAAGAGCCTTCATCAGATCACTATGTGGGTGGGTAACAGCGGCGGAATAGCAAAGCGTCTCCCAGCACTTTAGAAATGTGTCCCGTTCTACACCAAGAGCAACATGTATGAATTCGAATGCGTACTTTTTTTTTACTTGGCGCCGACACCACATTTCTAAATAGACATAGAAGAGTGTAGAATACGACAGATTTTTGGCGCGTTACATAGAGCTTAGTGCGCCAAGTTTGACGCATTACACTCTATGCACTAAGCTCTATGTAATGCGCCAAAAATCGGTCGTATTCTACACTCTTCTATATCTATTTAGAACTGTGGTGTCGGCGGCAAGTAAAAATATTCAAATTCATACATGTCGCCCCAAAAGTAGTCCTAGCCTCGCCACTTTAAAACTGGTGTGGATTTGGTGCATTTTTGGCCTATTTTACAACTCTTGACTCGACACTTTCCCGCATCATGGGCGCATTCAAAAGTGTTGTGTCTGGCGCAGATTGCACCAAGTTTTGGCGTATGACGGTTCCTACATCCTATAAAACAGGGCTATGACAGCTTGTTTAACTAAAAGCACGCCAAAAAATACATGTCGCCCATTATGACCGACGTAGGGATTAATGATTATTTAATTTGTATGTGCCTAACATTTTGTGTTTTCACATTATATACAGTATTATTACTATGGCTTTAGGTGATGACATTCCGGTCATACTACAGTACAGTCAGTGGGCGGCTACAATATAGATGCGCTGGCCCCCTTAATAGTGTGGATGCCCAGTTGATAATTATTTGCTGTGCAAACACAACACAATATCAGCAGCACTCTACAGGCACTAAAAACAGTCAAAGAGGACATAAAAAATTTTGGATAAGCATTTCTGCTACTTTGTAATATATAAAAATCTGAGCTTCTTACTGTACACTGTTAATCAAAACTGTAAATGCCCACCGACCACGGCAAGGTGACCCCAATTGAAGTGGGAAATTCTGCTATATGTTACCTCCACATTTCATGGAGAGAAGATTTTAGCTATAACCTGATCTGATTAAGAAACCTATTCAGGTGAGTGGAGTGCACAAACCAAGATGGGGGCAAGCCACTTCCCCATGCAAACAGTCAAAAAACAAAACATGCTCAGCACATCCATTTTGACGAATAAATGTATAGGTGCACACTGGTGTGGCAGTTTGATCAAAACTGTAAATGCCCTCAAAAATGTGCACTAAGAACCTCAAAATTTTCATATGTTTCAAAGTAGCAGAAATGTTTTTCCAAAAAATTCTTATGTCCTCTTTGACTGTTTTTAGTGCCTGTAGAGTGCTGCTGATATTGTGTTGTGTTTGCATTGCTTTTAGCGTGTAGGCCAGTGCGCTAGTCAGCAGGCCGGCCGACGATTCCGTAACCCCCCACCCAATGTAATAGTAAGGGATGATGTTCTGAATGGAATGTCATCATCTAAGGCCATAGTAATAATACTGTATACAATGTAAAAACACAAAGGGCGACCTTTATGAATGGGACTGCGCCATTTTTTTGCCGTGCTTTGAGCCAAACAAACTGGTGTACCCTGTTGTATAGATGCATAAACCATCACATGCCAAAATTTGGCGCATTGAACGCCAGCCACGGCACTTTTGAAGGCACCAATGATGTGGGTGCGTGTTGTGCCAAAATTGTAAGATGCGCCAAAAATGTGCCAAAGTGTGCCAAATGCGCAAAACCGTTGTTTGCTGTCAAGGGAGTAGCTATAGGGGGTGCAGAGGTAGCAGTTGCTACCAGGAACTAAAGCCATAGGGGGCCCTTCCTCTACCACATGAGTAGTTACCAATATTATGGTAGAAGGGGGCCCTTTTTTTGATTGTGCACTGGCACCCCGGAGCTTTAAAGGGTTTGTCTCACTACATTGATTCATCTTACCTCAGTCCTGGGTTCTTGAATTCATTTTGAATTCAGGGGCGTGTTTACTGGCTTCCACTCGGCTGCAGTAGAAGCCAGGTCTGTAGCTATAGCAACCAGTGCTGGCAGCCTATCATTAGTGATTAAACGGGTCTGTAGCTATAGTGACCTGAGGAGCTGATGCAGCCCATACAAGAGGGGATATCTAGGAATAGATAGGACACTGTTAATAGACATATGTTGCAAAATGACTTGCAAGATCTTTAACATAAAAAGCAATCCTTGTAGTGAGACAACCCCTTTAAGTTACACCTCTGTTTGCCATAGAACAGGACACATTTATAAAGTGTTGTAAGACACTTTCATACAGACTGTTGAATCATACATTACTAAAAACAGAGGTAGAACCGGCGAGTCGTTGCCAGGTTCATACAGTTTGCCCAAAATGTAAAATACATAGAAATTCAATAAAGCCATTAAACGCTACTTAGGTCATAATGAGCATAATTATCGAAGAAAACCAAAAATAAATGAAGCGGCAACCCCTATAATGTTGGCTAGATTAGACCGTCAAGTGTCACAAAGCCGCCATCGTGGAAGCCGCCATCTTGAATACAGCTTTCTGACTCCTGACCCCGTACATTGAGGCAGGCCAGGAGGTTTCTTCCGCCGCTTCCTTGTCCGTACTCCTAGCCCGCTCCGGCGTCTTTTGTTAGGACTTTGCCGGGTTGTTTCCCCTCTTTTCATGATTGCGCCGCTCTCCGCAGTAAATCACAATGGAGGCTTTCAGCTCCGGCCCCATGAATGGCCGACTGTGAAATCGTGTGGAAACAAGGCGAAGTAACGGGGCCTCCCTGCCATGCTGTTACCAGGGCATAAAACATCCCCATAAAAGTCACTTTTTTTGTGCACTTGGAGGTTTCTTTTTTATCTTTTTATGTTGAACCATCTGGAAGGTTTTGCTGATGGAAAGGAATATAGTGTGAGGGGGAGATGGATGGGAACAGCAGACGAGCCCCGCCGGTAAACTCCGACTAAACAGTCTGCTTAGTTTTCAGTCTCAAGCTTGTAAAGTTTGGCAGGAATCCCCTTGCTTTTGTCTGGCAGGGTTGACATATGGCATAATGGCGGGCACATCGCACTACACCTGGGGGGGGGGTATCGGAGTACAGTCAGTATGGCCGCCAACCACATGGGACTCATTCACGTGGGCGTATAATAGAAAGTTTTACAACTTTTAATGTAGTTTGCTCCAATTCTTTGTCCTTTTTCAAGATCACTGTTTGCTGTCAGTGACTTTTTTTAGCTTAAATTTCACACGGCTTAATTTCGGTGCGCATTTGTGCTTTAATACGGGCGAGATGCACCACATAATTACAGTAATCCATAGCTTTCATAGAGAACTATGGATTACGCCTCGTCCCCCCGCGCGTCGAAATACGATTGTATTGTATACGTGGGTAGTCAATTATCTGCGGCGAATACGCGCTGCTAGTACTGAATGTCAATGGGACCGGCGGGCTGCCAGCCCCGCCCCCGAGCCGCGAGAGTGTGCGCGTATTAGCGCAAGCTCCCGAAACACACGATGTACTGTACGTGTCGCAATACATCGTGTGAACATTAGAGTTTGCTACATGATTCAGAGCAAGAGCCGTGCTTTTACAGTGACTTTATAATCTAGGTGCACACTTCAGTTTTCACTCTCTGAGGTGGAGTTCTCCTTTAAATCTGAGATTTGCACTGTAGTTATTACATGATACCCATTAAAGATAAGGGATGACTATAGTATACATGGTTCAGGGCAAGAGCTGCGCTTTACAATAAATTTATAAGCTAGGTACAGGCGTTAATTTTCACTCTGTGATGGGGAGTTCTCCTTTAAATCCGAGATGTTCATAGTAGTTATTACATGATACCTATTAAAGGGGTTGTCTCGCTACAGGGATTGCTGCTTTTTATGTTAAAGAATTTTAAAAAAAACACTTTGCAATTATGTCCATTAACAGTGCCTGCCTTTCCTAAATCCCCTCTTGTATGGGCTGATCAGCTCCCAGGTCGCTAAGCACAACCTATTCAATCTCCCTTAGCTCCAGGCTGGTCGCTAAGGGTAAAACCTAGAATAATCACAAAATGCATGGACTTTGGGGGTCGTCTTTGAACAGAAATCGGGAGGGTCCTTTTAATAAAAATTTATTTAATTCCATTAAAAATTCAAAAAAGGGTTTTAAACCCCAGCTAAACTGCAACACACACAAGCGTTTCTGCCCCCGAAACCCCACTTTCCCCAAATGATACAGTGTCACATTTATGTATCATTTTAAAAGTGCCTATAGAAACGCGGTTTGTTCGTTTACGAGGAATCTTTTGCATTTTTATGGATAAACATATTTTACAAACCCCCAAGTCATTGCAAATACACGTCCATTATCCATTTGTCCATATTCTAGTTATCCCCTTTTGTTGGAGGGCTGCATGCCGTCCTCGGGCTATAGTACAGACCTTGTTTTTAATGTGTGTCCCTAAAATATTTGCCAACGCCGGTGGCCCTAATATTACCAGGACCTATAGATGATCTTCACATAGGCGCCATCTCTGGTTCTTTTTTATCTTCCAGCACTGTTTGATCTTCCTGATAGGTCTGCCAGTGTTTGGTTGCTATAGCTGCAGACCTGTTCGCTTTCTCCTGATAGGGTGCCAGTGCTGGTTGCTATAGCTACAGACCTGTTCGATCTCTCCTGATAGGCTGATAGTGCTGTTTGCTATAGCTACAGACCTGTTCGATCTCTCCTGATAGGCTGATAGTGCTGGTTGCTATAGCTACAGACCTGTTCGATCTCTCCTGATAGGCTGACAGCAGTGGTCGCTAGCTCTACAGACCTGTTCGAACTCTCCTGATATCCTGCCAGCGCTGGTTGCTATATCTACAGACCTGTTTGATCTCTCCTGATAGGCTACCAGTACTGGTTGCTATAGCTACAGACTTGGTGTCATCAGTAGCTGGTCACAAAAGGCCAATAGAAGCCAGTAAATGTCTCTGAATTCAAAAAGGAAACTGAAAGAAGGGACGGAGGTAAGAGGAATTGATGTTGTGAGACATCCCCTTTAAAGACAAGAAGTGACTGTGTAATAGATGGTCCAAAGCCAGAGCTGTGCTTTACAGTAACTTTATAATCTAGGTGATGGGGTCCTGAGTGTAGGACCTCCTCTCTATGGTGTTTGGGTGTCAAAATTAGACAAATGGTCATGTTTGTTTTTGTATAGATAAACCCTTTAAGGCTCTATTTCCCCCTTAAGGGAAAACTGAAACCAAAACAAACTGTTATACTATATACTCATTTATCAAAACTGTCTGAGGCCTGGTTCACATCTGTGTCGGAGGTTCCTTTCAGGAAGAGGTGGCGCCGCATCCATTAACGACGAACACTAACGGCGTCCAACGGATACTATTGACTAAATTGGGGTCCATTAGGTTTCCGTCACGCTGCAGGCTGCGCTATTATTTCTGCCATTTGTGATGGAATCAGTGACGGAGGATCCGAACGGAAACTCCAATGCAGACGTGACCCAGGGCTGAGAACAAGACTGTCTTTGTTGCCCCTAGCAACCAATCAGAGCCCCTAGCAACCAATTAGAGCTGATAGCAATCAGAGCCCACAGCAACCAATAAGAGCTCACAGCAACCAATCAGAGCTTATAGCAACCAATCAGAGCCCATAGCGACCAATCAGAGCTCAGCTTTCATTTTTACAGAGCAGTAGAAGATATGAAGGCTGAGCTCTGATTGGTTGCTATGGGCTCTGATTGGTTGCTATGGGCTCCGATTGGTTGCTATTAGTAACAAGGACAGTCTTACTATTAGATAGTTTTGATAAATGAGGCCCAGTGCATCAGGTTTGTCTTAAGAGTGTTCCTATAAATGGGAAATAGAACCTTAAAGGCTCATCTATGCAAGAAACCCCTAATTTTGGCTCACAGATGTCATAGAGAGGAGGTGAAAGCTGAGCTCTGACTGATTTCTATGAGCTCTGGTTCGTTGCTATGGGCAACAAGCAGAGGCATAACTTAAAGCTCTGGGGCCCCAATACAAAATCTATAAAAGGGCTCATGAGCCATTGATGATGCTGGTATATTCTTTTGTGACTGAGGGTCCTTTGGGCCCTTAGGCTCTAGGGCCTGGTCGCGACTGCTACCTCTGCACCCCCTATAGCTACGCCCCTGGCAACAAGGACAGTCTTACTATATGACAATTTTGCTTTGCCTAGTGCAGTGCCGTGAGGGGCGGAGCCTGACACCAATTGACAATCCCCTTAAAGGGTTTGTCTACCTTGTAAGGAAATGAAAGGAGCAGCTCCTGGGTCCCCGTTAAAATAAAAAAAACCAAAAAACTCTATCCTCCCCTTCTTTCGGTTCCAGCTCCGCGTCTCTCTGGTTTTCTGTTGACACGTCATCACTGCTGATTGGCTGCAGCGGTCACCTACTTCTACTTACATCATTGGAACTCTTCACTTCCGAATGGTGATGTAACTAGAGGCAAATGATGGCTGTAGCCAATCAGTGGCTGCGCCGGTGCCGCCCCCTGTTTGGAAGCGACAACATGTCTACAGAAAATCATAGAGATGCGTCGCTGAAACCAGGGGAAGGTGAAGATAGTTTTTTATTTTATTTTAATGGACGCCCAGGAGTTGCTCCTTTCATTTTCTTATAGAGTGAAAAAACCCTTTGAGGGAACGCTCACGATATACTGCGGCATGTAGAGTACGCACCGCAGTACATCGTGTGTTTCGGGAGCTCGCTCGTACTCCCAAGGCGCGGGGGGGCTGGCGGTCTGGCGCAAGTAATTGACATGTCACTTATCTCGCCGCGTGTACAATACGATCGTATTGGACGCGTGGGGAGAGGAGGCGTAATCCAGAGTTCTCTATGAGAGCTATGGATTGCCGTAATTATGGGGCGCCTTTCCCACGTATTAAGCGCATTGAAATACGCCGTGTGAACATACCCTAAAGGAGTACTCCAGATAAAACTCATGGCGTGTCAACAGAAGACCTGAGTAAAGCAAAACAATGCTCCACAGCAGGGAGTTAAATTAGCTCATAAGTGTAAAAACAAGCAGGAATATAGTCATCCTATTGATTGTGCATTAAAAGCACTAAAAGTATTACAGGGCTCTACGCGTTTCACGCTAGTACCAGCGCTTCTTCAGGAACCAGAAGACCTGACAGATGCGGCACTGAAACTGGGACCGGAGAAAGGCGAGGATAGGTTTTTCTATTTTAGTTCAAGTGTGGGAGCTGCTCCATTCATTTTCTTATGGAATGGACGACTGCTTTAAAGGAGTACTCCAGATAAAAGTCATGGCGTGTCAACAGAAACCCCTTAGTAAAGCAAAACAATGCAACAACAATGCTCCACAGCAGGGAGATAAATTAAGTGTAACAACAAGGAAAAAGCAGGAATATAGTTATCCTATTGATTGTGCATTAAAAGCACTAAAAGTATTACAGGGCTCTACGCGTTTCACGCTAGTACCAGCACTTCATCAGGAACCAGAAGACCTGACAGATGCGGCACTGAAACTGGAACCGGAGGAAGGCGAGGATAGGTTTTTCTATTTTAGTTCAAATGCAGGAACCGCTCCTTTCATTTTCTTGTACGGTGGAAAATGCCTTTATAGGAGCACTCCGCATAAAAGTCATGGTGTGTCAACAGAAGCCCGGGCAGACGCGACGTTGGAACCAGGGACCTGGAGGAAGGGGAGGATAAGTTTTTCTATTTTAGAACAGGTCCAGGAGCTGCTCCCTTCGTTTTCTTATGGAGAGGAGAACTACTTTAAAGGAGCGCTCCAGATAAAAGTCATGGCGTGTCAACAGAAGATATGAGTAAAGCAAAACAAGGCCACAGCGCTGGCTCCACAGCAGGGAGTTAAATTAAGTGTAAAAACAAGGGAAAAGAAGGAATATAGTTATCCTATTTACTGTGCATTAAAAGCACTAACAGCATTACAGGGCTCTACGCATTTCACGCTAGTACCAGCGCTTCATCAGGAACCAGAAGAACTGACAAATGCGGAGCTGGAAATTGGACCGGAGGAAGGTGAGGATAAGTTTTTCTATTTTCGTTCAGGTACAGGAACTGTTCCTTTCATTTTCTTATGGAATGGACGACTGCTTTAAAGGAGCGCTCCAGATAAAAGTCATGGCGTGTCAACAGAAGACCTGAGTAAAGCAAAACAAGGCCATGGTGCTGGCTCTACAGCAGGGAGATAAATTAAGTGTAACAACAAGGAAAAAGCAGGAATTTAGTCATCTTATTTATTGTGCATTAACAGCACTAAAAGCGTTACAGGGCTCTACGCGTTTCACGCTTCATCAGGAACCACAAGACCTGACAGATGCGGTGCTGGAACAAGGACTGGAGGAAGGTGAGGATAAGTTTTTTTTATTTTAATGGGGGCCCAGGAGCTGCTCTTTTACATTTCTTATCAGGTGGAAAACCCCTTTAAGAGGCTTTTTGATGCCAGTCTTGCATTACAGTGAGAGCAGCAGAGGATGTGACAGGGACATCATGGACTCATGATGCAAAACCTGGAAATCAGGTGCGCCCTGCGTGATGCCATTTCATTCCCTCCTATTCGCTCCCGTCTCCGGCCGTCCTGTCACAGATACAGGCAGAACCTGTTTGGAAACGCGTCGTCTCATGATATAAAAATGCCGTCTCCTCCTCCTACTGGCACAGCGCGGCTATCAAGGAAGCGCAGAGCGGTCGCTACACTGTCACCCCTAATGAGGGTGCGATGAGCCCTGAATGCCTGACGCCACCCAGTGACTGACAACATCTGTAATGTGAGGAGGAACCACCTGAGACGTTCCTGTCCTTGCAAAAATAGATGTGCACTGGTCGGCGGGGTAATGGCGGCACTTCCACAATAGAGCGCCGCAGCATTACATTAAAGGAGACCTGTGACCTTTGAGTTCCCTATGAAATAACGATACTGGAGCCTCTTCTCTTATATCTCTGTGTTGTGCTGTTCCTCTATTATTCCTCCTGGAAATGTATGACTGAATCTGTCACATGGGTGTTACCAATTGGGGGGGGGGGGGGAGCCCTTTACAGGATGAAATCGTCCAAGCAGGGCTGCAGGGCCAGTGGGTGCGGGGCCACGCCACATTGACCACCAGAATAGTGACACCTATATGACTGTCAGTCATACATTTCCAGGAGGAATAACAGAGGAACAGCACAACCAGTGTTAGAGGAGAAAAGGCTCCAGAATTTTTAGTTCACAGGGAACACGAGGATTTACTAATACAGACCTGTCCTGAGATATCACGGGTCCTCTTTACACCAGCTTGCGCCGGCTGAACAACTTCCTCCAAAATTGGGGTGGTGCTTTACAGAAGTAACTCCACTCATTACCAGCTCCATTTTTTACTTTGTGATGTGAAGTTCCCCTTTAAATCTGAGATGTTCATAGTAGTTATTACATGATACCTATTAAAGACAAGGGGTGACTGTATAATACATGGTCCAGAGCAAGACTTGGTCTTTACAGTAACTTTATAATCTAGATACAAACTCCAATTTCCACTCTGTGAGGTGGAGTTCCCCTTTAAATCTCAGATTTTCATAGTATTTATTACATGATACCTATTAAAGACAAGGGGTGACTGTATAATACTTGCTCCAGAACAAGAGCTTTGCTTTACAGTAACTTTATAATCCAGGTTCAAACTCCAATTTCTGCTCTGTGAGGTGGAGTTCCCCTTTAAATCTGAGCTGTTTATAGTAGTTATTACGATACGTATTAAAGACAAGGGGTCACTGTATAAATCATGGGCTAGAGCAAGGGCTGCGCTTTACAGTAACTTTATAAACCAGCTACAAACTCCAATTTCCACTCTGAGGTGGAGTTCCCCTTAAAATGTGAGCTGTTCATAGTAGATATTACATGACACCTATTAAAGACAAGGGGTGACTGTATAATACATGGACCAGAAGAGAAGCTTTGCTTTACAGTAGCTTTGTAATCTTGGTACAAACTCCCAATTTGGAGGTGGATCTCCCCTTTAAATTCCTAACCTTCACATACACAGTTATTAGACTCTTGTCAATGTCTGTGATAATGAAGAGGGCAAAATCCATCCTGATAACGGAAGGACATAACAACACTCCCATGGGTGACTTATGGACCAGAGGAGACGCAGCCGGAGCCCACAGGGGCGGACACGTCACCAACGGAACTATCAGCAGTTTTTACTCCTGAGTACTACTACACCCATTTTCTTCACAAAGAATAATGCATGCTCCGGGAAGGTTTGGAGGGCATCCTCTGATCTGCTCATTCGTTACTCGACGCTGGATTTCCAAAACTGACCACCATGACGTGGCCGTCATCACCGGGCCCTCAGGGGTGGTCACCCAGCTTTCCCCAGAACCTGAAAGCCACATAGTGCTACCTTGTTATGTATCATCGCGCACTCGCTGTCTGTGTGTCAGTCTATACTGCTGCTCTGGGATTGTATTCATGAGTCAGGGTGAACAGTACATTGCATTCATTGGCGCTGGAGGGGAAGCATAGAGCCAGGGATTGTCAGGGGACGGGGAAGGCGCTGGGCTTGTGGTCATACAGTTGTTCTTGTAAATTGGACAATGAGATTAGGAACTAGAAATGAGATAAGCTGCGGAATCAGGAAGTTATTTCAGGCGGGAGCGCGGCGATGTGACCCGTGATTTACCTCCAGGTGGGATAGAGGTCTGCGTGTATGACAAACCCTCTATAACCCCCAATAATAAGGCCGAACCCCGGATTCTCCGCAACGTTACATGAGAGGTTTCGGATCTTCATTGTACAAGCAACAATTTTCTAATTTACTTTCTGCTTCAATTTCTCATCCATTGTAAGATCTCTGCTTGCTGCTTGGACTCCAGGCGGGTCCAGTTTACCTGCACCGATACATTGTAGCAAACTCAGGAGAGAGATCTGTGCTGTTGATGTAGCAAACCCTCAGCTGTGAGTAGTCGGTCTGTGCTGAGATTGAAGGGGTTGTCTCGCTACAGCGATTGCTGCTTTTTATACTAAAGATCTTGCAAAAACAAGTCACTTTGCAATATGTGTCCATTACCAGTGTCCTACCTATTCCTAGATATCCCCTCTTGTATGGGCTGCATCAGCTCCTCGGGTCGCTATAGCTACAGACCTGTTTACTCTCTCCAGATAGGCTGCCAGCACTGGTTGCTATAGCTACAGACCCGGCTTCTACTGTAGCCTATTAGAAGCCAGTAAACAAGCCCCTGAATCAAAATGAAACCAAGAAAACAGGACTGAGGTGAGAGGAATCAATGTAGTGAGACAACCCCTTTAAGTGGTCGGACCAATCTCATTTTGCTATGGGGCACTATGAATTCTAGCTATTCTTCTGCTTATTGGTAAGAAGTGTATGGCTTTCTGCTATATAGAACTGCTATGTGGATATCTGGTGGTATTATTTATACCTTTACTATAGCTACTTATGTTGTGGTTTCAGTTTCCTGTTATTTGGGGTCGGGGTCCTATGAGTTCTAGGTATGTTACTCCTCTTTGGTAAGAAATAAGAAGTTTGTGGCTTTCTTCTGTCCAGCACTACTATGAGGATTCTCTGCTATATGGCAGTTTTATTTATACCTTTACTATTGCTAGTTAGGCTGCTGTTTCAGTTTACAGTCATTAGGTGGTGGAGCCCCTCTCATCCTGTCCCAGGGCCCTATAAGTTCTATCTATGATCAAACTGTGGTGCTAAGGACGAAGAAGATGGGGGATTTCTGTTATCTAACACTATTACGTGGTTCTGTTGCTATATGGCAGTATTATGATTAATACCTTTACTATAGCTACTTATGCTGATGTTTTTGGTTCCTGTTATTAGATGTTGGGGCTGATTTTATTTTAGTATGGGTTCTAGTTTTGTTCCTCCTTTTTCGATAAAGCAAATAAAGTAGGTGCCTTTCTTTTCTCTAGCAATACTATGTGGGTTCTTTTGATACGTAGCAGTATTATTTACACCATTACTATTGCATCTGCTGCTGTTTTAGTTTGTCATTAGGTGTTAGGAGCTATCTCATTTTGCTATGGGAGCCCTATAAGTTCTAGCAATGCTTCTCCTTTGTGGTAAGGAATAAGAGGTTGTTGACTTTCTGCCATTTAGCACTATCATGTGGGTTCCCTGGTGGCGGTATTATTTATACCCTTACTACTGCATATGCTTCTGTTTTAGTTTGTCATTAGGTGGTGGGACCAAACTCATATTGCTCTGGGAGCCCTATAAGTTCTTGCTATGCTTCTGCTTTTTGGTAAGGAATATGAGGTTGTGGCTTTCTGCCATTTAGCACTACTATGTGGGATCTCTGATATATGGCGGTATTATTTACGCCTCTACTATTGCTATTAATGCTGCTGTTTTTGTGTCTTGTCATTAGGTGTTAGGGGGTTTCTCATGTTAGTATGGGGCCCTATGAGTTCCAACTGCGTTCGCCCGTTTTGGTAAGGAATAAGAAGTTGGTGACTTTCCGCTGCTTAGCACTACTATGCGGGTTGTCTGATATTTGCCGGTTTTATTTATAGCTTTGGCGGTATTATTTATAACTTTACTATTGCTACTTATGAAGCTGTTCTACTTTCCTGTCATTAGGTATTGGGGACCCATCACATTTTATTATGGAACCCTGTAAGTTGTTGTTATGCTCCTACTGGGAGTCGTAGTTAAGCAACAGCTGGAGAACTGCAGCACAAAGTATTTCAGGAGTGCAGTGTGTGCTGATCTCCATGTATTGGTGTTCGTGAGGGCAGGGTTGGTAGATTGTGAGGTTGGGGATCATGGAGGATTGTGTAGGATACAACAGTTGATGATGGGAGGACATGTTGGCGGAGGCAGGACGCCGGTGGTCGGACATGTGTTCCCAGATGTGCGCTGCTGTCATATTGCCAGTATGTCTTCTGTTCTTGCCGAAATCCAATGTCTCCCTGATGGCGTCCTGTGGGGTTCAGCTTGTGGCTTCTGTGTCCTGTTTGTACTACAAGGCAATTAGCTGCTGTAATCCTCATATGGATGAAGAATGCTACAGACGCTGTGACCTAGACTGAGCGCACACTCCTAGCTATGTGTCACCCTAGCCCCACATTCTGTGCTGTTTGTGGATCCTGCTCTGTACACTGTAGAAGTCATCATAACACATCGCTAAAATACTCTGTGCTGCTGGGGACCTCACTCATCTTGTCACAACAATACACTCCTGCCCTCCTCACTAATGTACCCTGCTCCGTGCAGTATAGAAGTCATCATAACACACCACTGAAATACTCTGTGCTGCTGGGGACCTTGCTTCTTTGTCCAACTCGCTTGTCTTAATTCATCTTGTTGCATCAATACGCTCCTGCCCTCCTCACTAATGTACCCTGCTCCGTGCATTATAGAAGACATCATAATACAATGCTGAAATACTCTGTGCTGCTGGGGACCTTGCTTCTTTGTCCAACTCGCTTGTCTTCATTCATCTTGTCGCATCAATATGCTGCTGCCTTCCATACTAATGTACCCTGCTCAGTGCAGTATAGAAGACATCATGATACAGTGCTGAAATACTCTGTGCTGCTGGAGACCTTGCTTCTTCGACAGTATGCTCTCAATCTGTTACATCTCGCTTGTTCATCTTATGGCATCAATGCGCTGCTGCTCTCCTCACTAATATACCCTGTTCAGTCCTGTATAGCAGACAACAAAATACAGTGCTGAAATACTCTGTGCAGCTGGGGACCTTGCTTTTTCGACAGTATGCTCCCCGACTGTTACATCTCGCTTGTTTTCATTCATCTTGTTGAATCAGTGCGCTGCTGCCTTCCTTACTAATGAACCCTGCTCAGTGCAGTATAGAAGATAACAGAATACAGTGCTGAAATACTCTGTGCTGCTGGGGACCTTGCTTCTTTGTCCAACTCGCTTGTCTTAATTCATCTTGTTGCATCAATACGCTCCTGTCCTCCTCACTAATGTACCCTGCTCCATGCATTATAGAAGACATTATAATAACGTGCTGAAATTCTCTGTGCTGCTGGGGACCTTGCTTCTTCGACAGTATGCTCTCAGACTGTTACATCTCGCTTGTTCATCTTATGGCATCAATGCGCTGCTGCTCTCCTCACTAATGTACCCTGTTCAGTGCTGTATAGCAGACAACAAAATACAGTGCTGAAATACTCTGTGCAGCTGGGGACCTTGCTTTTTCGACAGTATACTCTCAGACTGTTACATCTCGCTTGTATTAATTCATCTTGTCTAATCATTGCGATGCTGCTCTCCTCACTAATGTACCCTGCTCAGTGCAGTATAGAAGAAATCATAATACAGTGCTGAAATACTCTGTGCTGCTGGGGACCTTGCTTCTTCGACAGTATGCTCTCATACTGTTACATCTCGCTTGTCTTCATTCACTCGTTCTTTGGGTCGCCTTTTTAATAATGACCTCCTGCTCTCAATCAATTAATTGTACCTGCGCGCGGGGACCGTTGAAGAACCCATATTTACCGTTGTTTTGAAATTACTCTGTGTTTCTGGTTGACTATTATATAAATCATAATATATTAAATATTTTTACCTATAAAATTTATATATTATATAATAATATATTATATAAGGACTCGCACTGTGAATCTAAACTTGTCATCATTTGTCTTCTCACATTTGTCTGCTCCTCTCCTTACTAAGGCTATCACATAAGTGGACTGGTCATTGCTTTCCTGAAATACTTTGTGCTGCTTGCGCTGCTTCTCGTTCCTCTATAACTTCACTCCTTAGTTCTCAGTTTGTCTCCATTCACCTCGCTCTATGATGACTCTGCTCCTGTCACATGCAGCTCTGTCCTCAGTGACACTATCACATGAGTGGATAGATCATCGCTGTCAATGAGATCATCACACTGTTCTTCTGAAATACTCTGTGCTGCAGACACTGTTGCTATTTAACTCTGTCTGTGACCTTCAGCTTGTATCGATCCAACTTACATCATGCTCTCCTCCTGTCACATGCAGCCCTGTTCTTACTAACATCATCACGAGTGGACCGACAACTGCTGTCAATGAGTCTCCTGAAATGTCACGTGACTCCTGAAACACTCTGCGCTGCTGTGGATCCTACTTTTTCTACTATATAACTTTTATTCTCTGACCTCCAGCTCATCTCTACTTACTTTCCATTATGACCCTGCTCTTGTCACATGCAGCCCTGCCCTTAGTGACACCAGCACAAGAGAGGAAAGATTATAGATTGTGGTCAAGAAGATCACGACAATGTTCTCCTGAAACACTCTGCGCTGCAATGGACCCTACTTCTTCCATTATATAACTGTTACTCTGTGATGTTTGACTTGTCTTCATTCACCTTCCATCATGGTTCTGCTCCTGTCACATGAAGCCCTGTCCTCACTAACAGTATCAGGTGAGCAGACAGATCACTACTGTCTATGAGATCAGCATACATGTTTCCTGAAACACTCTGTGCTGCTGCAGATTTGACTTCTTCCACTGTATAACCCTCAAGCTGATATATAACCCTGGTCTCCATTGATTCTCCTCCTGTCACGTGCAGCCCCGTCCTCTCCTTAACCAGAATCAAGTCAGTTGAACTCTAGAAAAATTACCCTTTCCTGAAATACTCTGTGCTGCATTGGACCCTACTTCTTCCATTATATAACTGTTAGTCTGTGATCTTTGACTTGTCTCCATTCACCTTCCATCATGACTCTGCTCCTGTCACATGCAGCACTGTCCTAACTAATATTATCATGTCTATGAGATCAGCATACATGTTTCCTGAAACACTCTGTGCTGCTGCACATTTTACTTCTTCCACTGTATAAACCTCAAGCTATGATCTACCAGTTGTCTCCATTCACTCTTCTCCTGTCACATGCTGCCCTGTCCTCTCTATAACCAGAGTCAAGTCAGTGCCACTCTGGAAAATCACCCTTTCCTGAAATACTCTGCACTGCTGAAAGCCCTGCTTTTTCAGTATCTTTGCCTTAAAGGTATTTTAGAATTCACCCCGTCCTGTCTATGTTTTCAGTAAACCCTGAGCAGAACATGTGTCCCGGAGGGAAGGTGCAGGTGGCGTGGTTAGTCCTGGAAGGCGAGCAGTGGCGTGGCATTTGCCACCTGTATACTGTACACACGCCGCCGCCGCTCACACCGCTGCTGCCCTTTCCTGGAAGGTTTCCATGCATAATATTGACACAAACCTGCGGTATTTGTGCAGGAGGAGGGGGATGTAGTGCAGCGTTCAACCTTCCACAAATAACCTTGATGGACGGGGTGTGCAGCCGAGGGCTGTTATGGTCAACACTGGATCTGACCAGGTGCTGCCAGGTCAGGAAAGTGCTGGGGACAAGCGGTGAAACCTGGACTGACCACCGGGGCCCAGGCCAGATGGGGCCCTATAGCCCTGATACAATAGGCAAATCATGTTCAATACAATGCAACCCTAGAATGGTAAGGAGCCCCCCCGACCCCTCTGACGGACTAGGAAGCTGGTGGCAGTGGTTGCCGATATATGGAGATCTCAACCCCATTAGTTGAATCAGTGTCAGACTGGAGTGCCCAGAGCCCACCGGTGGAGTCGATTCTTGGGCCCCACCGGCGGAGTCGATTCTTGGGGGCCCACCGGCGGAGTCGATTCTTGGGCCCCCCCGGCGGAGTCGATTCTTGGGCCCCACCGGCGGAGTCGATTCTTGGGGGCCCACCGGCGGAGTCGATTCTTGGGCCCCACCGGCGGAGTCGATTCTTGGGGGCCCACCGGCGGAGTCGATTCTTGGGGGCCCACCGGCGGAGTCGATTCTTGGGGGCCCACCGGCGGAGTCGATTCTTGGGGGCCCACCGGCGGAGTCGATTCTTGGGGCCCACCGGTGGTATCGACTCTTGGGGCCCACCGGTGGTATCGACTCTTGGGGCCCACCGGTGGAGTCGATCATTGGGGCCCCACCGGTGGAGTCGATCTTGGGGCCCCACCGGTGGAGTCGACTCTTGGGGCCCCACCGGTGGAGTCGACTCTTGGGGCCCCACCGGCGGAGTCGATTCTTGGGGGCCCACCGGCGGAGTCGATTCTTGGGGGCCCACCGGCGGAGTCGACTCTTGGGGCCCCACCGGCGGAGTCGACTCTTGGGGGCCCACCGGCAGAGTCGATTCTTGGGGGCCCACCGGCAGGTGTCGATCTTGGGGCCCCACCGTGCCGATCGATCTCTTGGGGCCCCACCAGTGCGTGAGTCGACTCTTGGGGCGCCCACCGGCCACAAGTCAGAGTCTTTGGGGCCCCACCAGGTGGAGATCGACTCTTGGGGCCCACCAGTGGAGTTCGATCTGGAGCCCCCCACCGTGCAGATGATCTTGGGGCCCCCACTCAGTGGAGTTCGACTCTTGGGGCCCCCACCAGGTGGAGTCGCTCTTGGGCCTCCCGGTGGAGTCTGATCTCTTGGGGCCCCACAGGTGGAGTCTGATTCTTGGGGCCCCACCGGTGGAGTCGACTCTTGGGGCCCACCGGTGGAGTCGACTCTTGGAGCTCATAGTGGAGTTGATTTTTGGGATGCACCAGTGGAGTGGGGCCCACTCTACAGCTATTATACATGACTGCACATATTGCGGATGCCTCTTGGTTTCACCTGCTCCCCTGTGGTCCACTCCAATCCTCAAATGAATTGCTATCTCGCATGGATCTATATAAGAACAGGCCTCTATACCTTGCATTCGCCAGCAGTTGGCGCTGTAAAAACTCTGGATTGCTTCTTAATTTTATCTATTTCTGGAAAAGCTGGGTAACCATGGCTGCCATGAGGTTTGTTGACCAACTTTTCCTGACTCCTCAAAGACAGCGCCACCCCTGTCCATGGGTTGTGTCCGGTACTGCAGCTCAGCTCTATTGAAGTGATTAGGACCGGGCTGCAATACCACTCACAACCTGTGGACAGAGGTGGCGCTGCTGTTGAAAGAACACAACCATGTTCTTCTAATCCTGTGCTTGTAGTCTACCTATGTCAGTGATGCACAGGATCGCTGCAGAACTAGGCATATTAGCCATTCTGGAGCCTCAGACAGCTGGGTGACCACTACAAGGGCGGCCATGTTGGTTGGCACCCATCTCCAAACCTGCGCTTATGTTAGGGTTAGGGTAACGTCACATGGATTTATGTTCTGTATCCATTCAGGGAAGGAGACGATCCTACCCTCAGATGACGCCGCCACCGATGGGCTTGGCAAGAAGTAGTATGTTTAATATGATGTTGGCTCTTCCCACACAAGCCCGACCGGTAATATTCTGACAGGACAATATTCGTGTCACTGGAGGACGGCAGACGCCCCATCTTATGTAATGCGATAGTAAGGCTTGGCACCCAGTTATTAATAGCTTTATAAACAATATGGGGTGCAGCGTGCCGACGTTCCCATTAGCAGCCAGTCGGTAGCCATTGTTTTCATTCCTCTCTAGGTTACCGCACACACACGGTGCCAATGCCCTGTGATTATAGTCTATTTCTGGAATTAGATCCACCCCTGGCTCCACATGAGGCCTAAATTCACTATCTGGGCCTGTAATCTGCAGCCTCATATTCTTTTTCCTCCAGGTTGCCTAGCAACGACTGACTTCCTGTCTGGGTGACCACCATTTGAACACACACAGCTGCTGCATGAGAAGTGTTCACAGGAAGTTCAGTCTATTACAATCAATTGGCTCCCAAGGGTTCCTCCTGAAACTGGGCTTAGAACCCCTATCCCCCCACTTGATACCCCCGCAGTGATCATATTAGCAATGAGCTTTTCTCTGCCTGTCTGGCCCAGTCATGCACGCCCCATTGGTTTCAGTAGGCCTCGCAGCCCCATGTATGACCGGCCGGCCCTGTGTAACTGTGCTGGTCTGCGTGTACATTCCCTTCAGGCATCAGCAGGGTTAACACCTGTCGTTTGACGCTGTAGCCAAGAGCGGACAGAACAGGTACAAACAAATACGAGTTGCAGACAGGGTCAAGGACGCCGCCAGGGGCGCAGAGGGTTCCTCACTCTGGACCCATCAGTCCAGATTAGTGGGGAGGAAAAATGACGGGGTCCTGGGGTGCGCGCTGCAATTAGGGTAAACCAGAGTCTAAGGGAAGCGGAAAATGTATCCAGACCCTTCTCCATCCGGTCAAACTTGTCACCAAAATAACCCTTGTTGGTATATAATTAATTTACTTAAAAAATGTATCCAGACCCTTCCCCAGAACCCCGGTCATTTATAACTTGTTATATTATTACATCTAGAAATGTATCCAGACCCTTCTCCAGAATCCGGTCACTATAACTTTTTATTATTACATCTAGAAATGTATCCAGACCCTTCTCCAAATCCGGTCACTATAACTTGTTATATTTTACATCTAGAAATGTTTTCCAGCCCCTTTCTCCAGAATCCTGGTCACTTAACTTGTTTCATTATTACATCTAGAAATGTATCCAGACCCTTCTCCAGAATCCTTGTCACTAGAACTTGTTATATAACTCTGTTATTGAATTTATCATGACAAGTTCCTCTGGCAGAGAATTCCACAGTGTCACTGCTCATACTGAAAAGAATCCCTTTCTATGTATATGTAGAAACTTTCTTTCCTCAAGACGTCTGTTTAATATCTATTTATCATCTATCAATCTACTTATTTTTCTAACTATACCTATCCATCATTTGTCTATCTATATATTTTCTACTCCAATCTATCTTTTCATTCTATCTCCTTTATATCTTATTGTCTATTTTAATAAATATTTATTATTCCCAAAAATCTATTTTTCCCATCACCTATTAAACTATATATCTAATATCTATCATTTATCTATCTATCTCCTATCTATCTATCTCCACATCTATTCCCCATCTATCTATTCAGATCTATCTCCTATCTATCTATCTTCCCCATACTATCTAATCTATCATCTATCTAATCTATCTATCTCATATCTACAATTTTCTATCTAGATCTATCTATCTATCTATGATCTATCTATCTATGATCTATCTATCTATCTATGATCTATCTATCTATCTCAGATCTATCTATCTATCTCAGATCTATCTATCGATATCATCCGTCCCTCTTCCCTTCACGTCGCTCTTGTAGTTGTCCTGGAGGCCGAGCTCTGACTGTCTGACAGGTGCCTCATACCGGGAAACTTGTGCTCACCGGTTATTTTCATTCCTTGTAGAACACCTGTAGGAAGCCAAATCCTTGGTGACTCCCTGCTCCTCAGTGCTCTCGAGCCCCACACACCTCAGCTCCCAGGATCCCTGAGAGGTGACCCAGGGGAAGGATCATCCTGGGGTCAGGCACCTTCACACCTGCAGGTCTAGGTTCTTAGCTCAGTGAGGCCTCTGAGGTCTCAGCAATGCAATCCTAAAGGATTAAGTGACAGCTCCAGCTCTGCTGCATCTGTGAGCAGCGTTGTACCAGCGCGTGTTCAGACAGGCAGGATATTAAATAATAGCATTGTTTGACCTGGAAAATGAATCCCTGTTACACCCAACGAGCGCACTAATCAGGGCTCCCACTCCCAGGCTGGGACACTGGAGAATTGTATTACAATCCATCCAATGATCGCGAGGACTCGCGCTGCAGGTTCTGCCAAGCTTGTCATGCAGTGTAGACATCTGCAACATGACCTCGGGCTCAACACAGTACCACCTTCCGCAGATGAAGCAGAGTAATACAACTTATGGTGGGCCCCAAGAATCAACTCCACTGGTGGCCCCAAGAACCAAATCCCCGGGGGCCCCCAAGAACCAACCCACTGGGGGCCCCAAACCCAAATCCTGGTGGGCCCCAAGAACCAATCCACTGGGGGGCCCCAAGAACCAAACCCCCGGTGGGCCCCAAAACCAACTCCACTGGTGGGCCCCAAGAACCAACTCCCTGGTGGGCCCCAAAAACCCAACTCCACTGGTGGGCCCCCAAAACCAAACTCCACTTGGGCCCCCAAAAACCAAATCCCCGGTGGGGGCCCCAAGAACCCCAAATCCACTGGTGGGCCCCCAAAAAAACCAACTCCACTGGTGGGCCCCAAGAACCAACTCCATGGTGGGGCCCCAAGAACAACTCCCCCTGGTGGGCCCAAGAACCAATCCATCTGGGGCCCCAAGAACCAACCCGTGGGCCCAAGAACCAACTCCACTGATGGGCCCCAAGAACACAACTCACTGGTGGGTCCCAAGAATCAACTACACTGGTGGATGCCAAGAACCAACTCCACTGGTGGTCCCCAATAACCAACTACACTGGTGGGCCCCAAGAATCAACTCCACTGGTGGGCCCCAAGAATCAACTCCACTGGTGGTCCCCAAGAACCAACTCCACTGGTGGTCCCCAAGAACCAACTCCACTGGTGGTCCCCAAGAACCAACTCCACTGGTGGGCCCAAGAATCAACTCCACTGGTGGAATCCAAGAATCAACTCTACTGGTGGACTTTGGGCCCTCCAGTCTGACACTGATTCAACTTATGGGGTTAAGAGATCTCCATTGATTGCAACCATTGAATTTGCTATATCTCTTGTGGTTCAAAAGTTATCAACACAGAAAGTTCTCATGTGGGTTCATAATGATTGGATCTGGTGACTTCAGCTCTATGTTCAGCACCAGGGACAACACAATGAACACGTGAAATAGTTGTAGTTGTTGCAACTTTCTGTGTTGATAACTTTTGAAGAGATCTTGCAAATCTGATTGTAGCAATCGATTTCGGAGACAATTTTGGTCATCTTAGATGTGCTATATGACCACCTTCCCATTGGAAGAACTTGCCCTTCATCCCATATGGCAGCTTTCAAGATGGCGGCCATGTTCGTTCATCCAAGATGGCGGCCATGTTCCTGACGTAGCCTTAAAGATAGGCCCCCTCACCCATTACTTGATGGGAGATTCAGATAGATTATTTCCCCTTTTGCCCTGAATAAGAGTGGTTGGACTGGTCATTGATTTGGAAACAAGGTGAGAGGTTATTGCAGCCACAGTAGTAGTCACCCAGCTTTCCCAGAGAAAGATATAACTAAGAAATAGCAGAATATGCGAAGCCATATGACAATCTCAGATCAGTTAATTTCATATTTGTGTGCAAGTGGAGTACTGAGACATGCACAGGTTAACAGAAGTTAGGAGCACTCCCTAAGCACACAGGGGTGAATGGAGCCCCCATCGCCATCCCTTTCTCTGCTTAATACAATAATAAGCAGGCGCTAAATCCGATGTGAATGGAGGTGATGCTTCATTAAGCTCTCATTAACCACTAACAAAGAGAGGTGTTTCCGGAGAGATCCCAGGATCAGACATAATGTTTTCTTAATGCATCATTAGAAGCCTATTCAAGGACTTACCTATTCACTGCTCTGGATAAATTTAGGGAGGGGGGGCATATTTGGTAGACTCTGTCCATGTCCTATGATAAATGTCATTCACTGGGAAATATTATGAGCTGCAAATATCTTTTATACAAGTTGTTATTATCATGGTGTAAAGAAGCTCAAGTGGGGTGAAACAAAACCCCATAGCGGTCCCCTGTGAGCTGCTTCTCATTGAGCTACATATGGTCGGCTCCTGAGGTGTCTGGCAGCTGCTCATCTCCCTCTGTTTCACTATGATAACAAGACTGGCATCAGAATAATAGGAACATGTGATATTATTGTGCACAATATTCTGAAACATATTCCAGCCCCGAGGGCCCTGCATTGTCCTGTCCCTCTATCACACCTAGGGGATGCGGCTGGGGATTGTGGTTTATGTGCAGCTCCTGGTCTGCAGCTGTCTTTCCACTGTGAATATAAAGAGGTCCTGGGGAAGGGGCGGGAGGGGAGGGGGGGGGGGACTGGGACTAAATATTTTATGTGCAGGGCTCAGGTAGGAGAACATTGTTGCAAGTGTGTAGTTAGTGCAAGACAGTGCCCCCTACTGGTTCTATCTATCTATCGATTTATATATCTATCTCATATCTATCTCATATTATCTATCTCAATTCTATCATCTCATATCTATCTATCTCATACTATCTATCTCATATCTATCTATCTCATATCTATCTATTCATACTATCTATCTCATATATATCTATCTATCTCATATCTATCTATCTCATATCTATCTATCTATCTCATATCTATCTATCTCATATCTATCTCATATCTATCTATCTCATATCTATCTATCTATCTATCTCTCTATCTATCCATCTATATCTCACATCTATGTATCTTCATATCTATCTATCTATCTATCTCTCTCATATCTATCTATCTATATATCTCATATCTATCTATCGTTCTATCCCTCCTATATATTGTCATACCTATGCATCTATCTATCTATCTATCTATCGTTCTATCCCTCCTATATCTATCTATCTATCTATCTAATCTATCTAACGTTCTACCTTTCTATCTATCTAATGTTCTATCCCTTCTATATATTGTCATACCTATCTATCTATCTATCTCTCCTTCTTATCTATCTTTCTTATCTATCTTTCTTATCTATCCATCTATCTATCCATCTATCTATCCTTCTTATCTATTGTCATATTTATCATCTATCTATCTGTCTGTCTGTCTATATATCGTTCTATCCGTTCTATATGCATCTATCTATCTATCTATCTATCTATCTATCTATCTATCTATCTATCTATCTATCTATCCTTCTATCCTTTTTATCTATTGTCATATTTATCATCTATCTATCTATCTATCTATCTATCTATCTATCTATCTATCTATCTATCTGTTGGTCTGTCTGTATGACATGTATGGGCATTTTAGTGGAAAGTCCTGACTTTCCCAGGATCCCTTCCAGATATTTTGGTCATTGCTTGCCCCACACTCGGGGAGTTTCCGTGCAGAGTCTCGTCATCTTCAGCCCGGCATGTACGCCCACATTATAAAGTAGTGAAAGTCCCCAAATATAACATCTGCTGTGAAAGCAGAAATAGCCTGGGAGTGATGGGTGCTGCTCGTCTGGGGCTGTATTACACATCATGACCTCCAGGACTTGTCTGTATTTTGAGAATGAAATGTCCACAGAGAGTCCAGGAGACGGCGCTGGGTCTTGGTGCTGGACTCTGTGAGAAGCTGCAGTTGTAGATAGACGTCAACAAACAGTGCGCTGGTATATCATGAGAAAAGTACACGGAAGAGAACATGGGAAGTCACCCATACATGCGGGTGTGCGAATGGACTAGCACCCTCACTTAAAGGGACCATTTCCCATTTACTGAGTGCTGAAGGTGCATTGTCATTGATATCCATCAGAAGGTGGGTACGTACTAGGTCAGTTACTTGTCCTTTTTAAGTAGGGTCCACATCTTGGTGTCTCATGGCTGTCTTAAAGTTATAAGTTACACATCTTGAGGTTCTAGCTAACCATTGTCCTCTTCTCGTAGGGTTAATGACTTTGTCTCTCATGGTTATCCAAAAGTTCTAAGCTCCGCATTTTGAGGTCTATGTAACACTTGTCCTCTCTTGGTATCTCATGGTTATCTTAAGGTTCTAAGTCCCACACCTTCAAGTTCAATCTAAGACTTGTCCTCCTCTCGTGGGGTTCATGACTTGGTATCTCACAGTTGTCTTAAAATTCTAAGCTCCACATGTTGAGGTTCTACCTAAAACTGGTCCTCTTTAGGTAGGGTCTGCATCATGGTTTTCCTTAAGTTCTAAGCCCCACATCTTCAGGTTCTATCTTACCCTTGTCATTTTAGCTAGGGTGCATGTCTTAGTATCTCATGGTTGTCCTGAAGTTCTAAGCTTCACATCTTCAGGTTCTATCTTACCCTTGTCCTTTTAGCTAGAGTTCCTGTCTTGGTATCTCATGGTTATCCTGAAGTTCTAAGCTTCACATCTTCAGGTTCTATCTTACCCTTGTCCTTTTAGCTAGAGTTCCTGTCTTGGTATCTCATGGTTTTCCTGAAGTTCTAAGCTTCACATCTTCAGGTTCTATCTTACCCTTGTCATTTTAGCTAGGGTGCATGTCTTGGTATCTCATGGTTGTCCTGAAGTTCTAAGCTTCACAATCTCAGGTCTACTATACACCTTGTCCTTTAGCTAGAGTTCCTGTCTTGGTATCCCCATTTATCCTAAGTTAAAAGCTTCACATCTTCAGGTTCTATTTTACACTTGTCCTTTTAGCTGGGTTTTGCATTTTTTGGTAGCAATTTTGTCGTGAATTCTAAGCTCCACACTCATTTCTAGCAACACTTGTTCCTTTTAAAAGGTCCAATTTTGGTATCTCATGGTTGTCGGATGTCCTGGAACATTGTTGGTGCAGCCACAACTTCAAATCTGCCTGGACTCAGCCAGTCACAAAGCCAAGTCTATGTCTCCTGAGCGGAAGGAGGAATCTGTATGGGAGCCTCATGTGGAGGAGCTTGAAGGAGACTCTATGTCCTCAGAGGGAGGAAGGGTGACTGATAGCACTACGGATGATGAGGAGACCAGCAGTACAGAGAGTGCACACACTCAGGTGAGGCCTGTGACTCTAGTCCAGCCAATGGGTAGTCTCACTGGGACAGGTACATAATGGAGTTGCATAGGAAACTATTGCCACCAAGAAGGGTGCAAGGTTATCAGAAGGTGGTGGAGTTACTAGAAGGAGCTAATAATCTGATTTCTTGATTTTGAGGGAACTGTCTCTTGGTCTATAAAGCATACTGTGCCTTTAATAGAGCATGATGAGGGCAAAGCAAGATTGTGTAGGTTCTTCCTAAGAGCCTGAGACAGGATGTTGCCCATAAATGTATGAATGACAGATAGTAAAGCTTAGGACATACCACAGCATGTATTACACAGCATCATATAGACAGTCTGGGCCCTTTGCTGGCGAAGAAGGCAGCGATTTCAGGTTTTCTCCAGAACAGAGGTAAGCCGGCTCGATGGTCCTTCTTTGACCTACTAGTCTCGTTATGAGTTGCATACTTTACTGTAGCCCGATAATCATTATTATGGTTCAAGAAGCCAAGATATGAGGGACTGTTTGATGCCCTATTCACGTAACGGGAACGGAGTTACTCAAATTTTTGTAGAGAGAAAATTCTTGGTGTCAGAGGTGACGGAAACCTTACTACAACCCATACAAAGGTTCACAATTGCTAGATAAAGCCAGTGTAGGACTTCGGAGGTCTGGGGGCCACCAGTAGAGTTGGTTCTTGGGGCCTACCAGTGGAGTTAATCATTGGGGCCCTCCAATGTAGCTGTTTCTTGGGGCCCACCAATGTAGCTGTTTCTTGGGGCCCACCAATGTAGCTGTTTCTTGGGGCCCACCAATGTAGCTGTTTATTGGGGCCCACCAAGGTAGCTGTATCTTGGGGCCCACCAATGTGGCTGTTTCTTGGGGCCCACCAATGTAGCTGATTCTTGGGGCCCACCAATGTAGCTGTTTCTTGGGGCCACCGGTGGAGTTGATCCTTGGGGCCACCCGGGGAGTTGATTCTTGGCGCTCACCAGTGGAGTTGATTCTTGGCGCCCACCAGTGGAGTTGATTCTTGGCGCCCACCAGTGGAGTTGATCTTGGCGCCCACCAGTGGAGTTGATCCTTGGGGCACACCAGTGGTGTCGATCCTTGGCGCCCACCAGTGGGGTCGATGCTTGGCGCCCACCAGTGGAGTTGATCCTTGGCGCCCACCAGTGGAGTTGATCCTTGGCGCCCACCAGTGGAGTTGATCCTTGGCGCCCACCAGTGGAGTTGATTCCTTGGCGCCCACCAGTGGAGTTGATCCTTTGGCGCCCACCAGTGGAGTTGATCCTTGGCGGCCACCAGTGGAGTTGATTCTTGGGGGCCACCAGTGGAGTTTGATTCTTGGGGGCCACCAGTGGAGTTGATTCTTGGGGGCCACCAGTGTAGTTGATTCTGGGGGCCACCAGTGGAGTTGATTCTTGGGGCCACCAGTGGAGAGGATTCTTGGGGCCCATCAGTGGAGAGGATTCTTGGGGCCCATCAGTGGAGCTGTTTTCTTGGGGCTCATCAGTGGAGTTGATCTTTGGGGCCAACCAGTGGAGATGATTCTTGGGGCCCACCAGTGGAGTTGATCTTTGGGGCCAACCAGTGGAGTTGATCTTTGGGGCCTGCCAGTGGAGCTGATTCTTGGGGGTCATCAGTGGGGTTGACTTTTGGGGCCCACCAGTAGAGTTGATTCTTGGGTCCCAACTGTACATAACTCTTGCACACTGCCTCTTTCTCCTTGCTTTTGTTCCCTGAGTAACAGCCCCAGGACTGCCATTCCCGAGGGCTCACCATGCTCAGTTGATGGACCTGATGAAGTGCTCGCATAAAATATGTTGTCCAATGGTTCCTTATTCCTTGCTTTAATCAATAAATGGATTATTAAAAGAACACTCAAGGTTTTTTCTCCTTTTAGCTCATTAGAACTTGATTTTAGGTCCACTCTACTACCTATAACTGTGCTTTCCTGCAGCTGAATGAAGGATATCTGGTTGATGCAACAGTCTCGGTTTAGTCACATGACCAGCACTATGATTCGCTGAAAGACACAATGCGTCTGAGGCAGACAAGTCCCTGACTTTGAACCTCTCATAGGAATGCATAAAGAGATTCACTTCCGGGTCACACAACCGTGCTGTGTGTTTTAGTAAGTCAGGGGCAGCAGTGAGAAATCCTGTATTTAGCTGCAGGTAAGCAAAATTACTGGCACCACTGTGCACCTAGAGGCAATATCTAGTGAACTAAGGGAAAGAAGAAAACTGGAGTGGTCCTACTTACCCTTCCCTGATCTGGTAGTCTTAACCAAGCAGCTGAACACTATTTTTTCAGTACCCATGCCTAGGGGCCCACCATGCCCAGGGGCCCACCATGCCCAGGGACCCACCATGCTTTGGGTTCCACTGGGGATTTACCCCGCACCCCTGTGGGCCAGTCTGAGCTTGGATAAAACAACTGTGCAGTATGAGGACCTCAGCCAACAGCTCCCCATATCTCAGCTCCCTGGACCATAGACATAGATGGGAGTTTTGTCTCCGCACGGACAATGCTGCGGTTACGTACTGCCTGTGCCGATGACGCTGCTCGAGCCGGATCTTCCGTGCAGTATTCAAATTTGGCAAGAAAAAGATGGTAATAAAAACCGCTCCCAATGTTACAACCGGTGAAAATAATTACAGGTGTTTCAATAAACATCAATCAAAACGGCGGAAAACGCGCTGCTCGTAGCTCCGGCACAGATACAGGCGTTACAGGCAGCCGGACCGGTTCTACGAGGAGCGGGGGTTACTTTCCCAGACTCCTGAATGGCAAAGAGTCCGGCATTGCGGTGATACGTGTAACATGGTGTCACTAGGAGCTGTTTTCTGGCAAGCAGGTCTGAAAGGGGCAGCACTAGTAATTCAGGCACCGGACAGAACAGTATCAGGACTGGCAGCATGCTGCGTGTGGGGGTAGGGGGGGCGACATATCATTGATGCTGTCTGTGCAGATCCACAGGGGTCCATACGTGAAGGAGGGCCACTATCGCCTCACCACATGCCTGCCTTCTATCAATCTGCATGTATGAACCTGAGCTTATAAATATAATCGACTCCAATTACTGTTGGATGGTCAGGCTGAATGCACACGACGCAGATCCACAGCGGATTACAGTGTCAGCCGTGTGGAAATTGCCCCATGTTCATTTCTATCTTTTACTTATTACGGATTTTACCCCATTGACTTGAATGTCCGCATCAAATCTGCACCAAAATCAACACAAAATTTGGCAAATTTTACTGTAGATTTCTCAACATTGATGTAAATGGAGTAAAACGCGCATCAAAATCTGCACAATCTGATGCGGGTTTTACAGTAGATTTTTCAACATTAACTTGACTGGGGTAAAATCCGCATCAACATCTGCACCAAAATCTGCACGACCTGTTACAGATTTTACGTCAGTTAAATGGTTCACATCAATTATATGTCTTATACAATCATACGCAAACACCATATGTAAAATGCGTAACGGTTATTGAAACGACATAAAGAAACATATATTAAATGTATAGTAAAGGCACCTGAGCAAGAAGAGTGGGAATACAGGACCAAATGTATGCAGATTTATATCATATCTATCTATCTATCTATCTATCTATCTATCTATCTCATATCTATCTATCTCATATCTATCTATCTAGCTATCTATCTCATATCTATCTATCAATCAATCAATCTATCTGTCTCTAGCTATCTATCTATCTCAGATCTATCTATCTATCTCATATCTAGCTATCTATCTCATATCTATCTATCTATCTATCTATCTATCTCATATCTATCTATCTATCCATATCTATCTATCCCATATATATCTATCTATTTAATATCTTTCTCATATCTATCTACCTAAAGTATCTGTTCATTCAGTTTGGGGTGTTGCGGTCAGATCGCAGAGGATGGGGAAGGGTGTTCTATATCTATTTATCTCATCTATCTATCTATCTATCTATCTATCTATCTATCTATCTATCTCAATCTCATATCTATCTATCGGTCTATCTATCTATCGGTCTATCTATCTATCGGTCTATCTATCTATCGGTCTATCTATCTATCGGTCTATCTATCTATCTCATATCTATCTATCTCATATCTATCTATCTATCTATCTATCTATCTATCTACAGTATCTGTTCATTCAGTTTGGGGTGTTGCTGTCAGATCGCAGAGGATGGGGAAGGGTGTTCTATCTCATATCTATCTATCTATCTCATATCTATCTATCTCATATCTATCTATCTATCTCATATCTCCTATCTATCTCATATCTATCTATCTGTCTCATATCTATCTATCTATCTATCTCATATCTATCTGTCTCATATCTATCTATCTCATATCTATCTATCTATCTATCTATCTCATATCTATCTATCTCTTATATCTATCCCATATCTATCTATCTATCTATCTATCTATCTATCTATCTATCTATCTATCTATCCCATATCCATCTATCTATCCATCCATTCTTGGGGTGTTGCGGTCAGATCAGGGAGGAGGGGGAAGAGCGTTCTTTAAAATTTGCCTTCTAGAGCCATCAACTTTCAGTTTCCTGTAATGGAGATGGTGAGAAAAGTGCAGCTGGCTCTCTGCCCAGATCCACATCTCTACACAGGGGGAGGCGACGGTGACGACTTGTCATATTTTACATCATATGTCACGTTGTCTGAGTCACGGACCGAGGTGACAACAAACAATTACCAGCCGCAAGTGACAGCGGGCAGAGTGCATGGCACCGGGTCCAGCTCCTTACACGAACCTCCTCACTATAACACTATTAACCGTCTCAGGACCCTGATAGTTTTTGTATGCACTGATTTTTTTTTTTTATTTATTATAATTTATGATAAAAAATGTTTTTATTGATACAAGTATTTTTTTGATTTTTCCTGACTGATGGCGTTACTACTCTATTTTTTCTACAAATGGTTATTTTAGGGCAAAAGAATGTTCTTTATAATTTCTTTTCCCATTTATTTTATATATATTTTCGATATGTCATATAAAAACTTGTAGGTTTAATATATTTCGTTAAATCTTTCACTTTTTTATAATTTTTTTCTTGACATTTTTGTTTTATTTTTTTGTATCATATTTACTTAAATTTTTGGTTTTATTTTATTTTTATTATTTTTCATCATATTTTTATTTTTTGTTTGATTAAAATTTAGATTTTTTTTGTTTCATTTTATTTTTGGAATTTTCAATTTCTTATTTTACTTTTAATATTTATTTATATTTTCTATTTTTTTACCTGTCTTAATTTAGATTTTTGTTATTTTATTATCAGATTTATGTATTTTTATTTTCTATCTTTATTTATATTTTGGCTTTATTGTTTTATTTTTTATCATATGAATTTATAGCTTTTGTTTTCTTAGCTTTATATTTATTTTCTCTATCAGTCATGTCAATATTTTAGATTAGAGTTAACCTATCACATAGGTGATGCCCACCTTGCTGTGGGCAGCACAAGTAAATGACTGACATGCTGTTTCCAGCGCTGTGTCCCTTATACTGTAGTTTTAGAGTATTTTATGCTCAAATCTGGCAGCTTTCAGCCAGAAAAGAGTCCAGCTTATTCATGAGCAGGTGTTAGCCCCGCCCACACAAGGTTGGCTCCACCCACATGACAGTTATTCTCATGTTTCTACCTATTCAAATTAATCAGTTGGGAGTGGGCGGAGCTAGCCCTGGGTGGGCGGAGCTAACACCTGCTCATGAATAAGCTGGGCTCTTTTCTGGCTGCAAACTGCCAGATTTGAGCGTTAAATACTCTAAAATTACAGAATAAGGGACACAGCGCTGGAAACAGCAGGTCTGTCTCTAGCTGGTGCAAGAGGGGCATAATCTGTGTAACAGTTTCCCTTTTAAGTTATTCACCATCAGCTAGAGTTTGACGGGTATTTATTTGTTTGATTATTTTTATCATTGTTTATTTTTATATTTTGTTTTTATCGATTTTCTATTTTTTTGTTTGTTAGCAATAAAATTTTTTAAAAATAGGGGATAAAAAAAGGGTACTGGCACCCAATAATGAAAAAGGTAATATTCACCTTCATCTGTTCCTCTCTTTCTACATTTTTTATTTTTTGCTCTTTTTATAAATTTTTTATTTTGCTTTGCTTTACTTTTGCCTTTTAGGTCATTTTTTTTATTCTTATGCCTTTTTTATTAGCTCATAACAATAATTGTTACATAAAAATCTCCATTATCACCAGAAAAAATGAACCTTGGCACATGTCAGAAAAAGAGGGGCAGCCACCAGTTTTAATGCGATTAAATGAATGAATGAACCTTCAAAAAATTGGGTTTTGGTTACCTTCAAGTATAAAATGCCTAAACTAGACCATAGCAATCATTGCACTATTTGATGTCCCAAATTTTGGGACTTAATGTTCTTCCTGGGGATAATGCGCCATTTTTTTGAAAATTAAATTCATTTATATAAAGAATAGGGGGTTAACAATTTTTTGGGCACAGAACACACCAAAAAAATGGTGCAGCCCTAATGGGACATGTCGCCCATTGACTTTACAGTAGCCATCACTAGACAACAATGACCTCCCTGGGCCAAGAAGAAACTTCTCCCTTCTAGGAGGGAAGATTTATGATGGCAATTTCACATCATTAGCCACATTATAAACTTCCATATGTTCCCTTAAAAAACATAGCTTTTGCTCTGAATTTAAACACATCTGTAAGTGTCCTATTAATGGCTGACAGACGGCTGCCATGTTTTTTTGGAAGCCATCGTTAATGAGCAGTAATGGAGCAGCTGTTGCTAAAAAATTTTAGTCACGATGGAACGGCCATCAGCAAATAACCCTGACGACTGACCTGGGGATACATTAGGTTTACATTCATAAATCACTATCACTGCTAAAAGCTAAATTTTTAAAAGGGTTGTTTCACTAAAGATCCTGCTTTTATGTTAAAATCTTGCAAAAACAAGTCACTTTTCAATAGGTCCATTTAACAGTGTCCTACCTATTCCTAGATATCCCCTCTTGTATGGGCTGCATCAGCTCCTCAGGTCACTTTAGCTACAGATCTGTTTGATCTCTCCTGACAGGCTGCCAGCATTGGTTGGTGTAGCTACAGACCTGTTCAATCTCTCCTGATAGGCTGCCAGCACTGGTTGCTATAGCTACAGACCTATTCGATCTCTCCTGATAGGCTACCAGTGCTGGTCGCTATAGCTACAGACCTGTTTGATCTCTCCTGATAGGCTACCAGCGTTGGTTGCTATAGCTACAGACCTGGCTTCTACTGCAGCCTAGTAGAAGCCAGTAAACACGCCCCTGAATTCAAAGTGAAACCAAGAAAACAGGACTGAGGTGAGATGAATCAATGTTTTGAGACAACCCCTTTAACTTTAATCAAATTTTTAAAAGCTTCACAATACTTCACACAGTCAGGGGTAAATGTAAACAAAGCCGCCAAGGACCAAAATAGACCAAATGGGGTCAACAAATCAAAAAAATATATCCACAATTGGTAGGGTTAGGGACCCTATGCACTTCCCTACCAAACAGGTGGAAGAACCGCCCTGAAAAGGGCGCCCCCACTCAACCGATGGATGAACCCTACTCTTACCACTATAGAGAATGGTTTATAAATGGTTCCCACCTCAAAGCATATGGATAATTAGTAAGGGGAACAAACAAGCATTTATAAAGACAACAAAACTCTATGCAAATTAGGTATAAATGATACCAATGATACCTCAACAAGATGTCACTCAATTTCACATATAATAACATAGAGCCCAAAAGATGTTACTACAAACCGTTTTATAATGAAATAGCTATATTTCATTATAAAACTGTTTGTAATAACATTTTCCCCAGTTAAGTAACATGTTGAAGACTTACTGTGAACTACTGTCAACTATCAAATCACTTCTGGTACATCACAGACACCTCTCCTTCCTAAAATGTTCCACACTGCTTGTTCCGATGTGTGCCCACTCCCATCATGCATAGACTACTGTTGAAGAGATCATATCTGAATTATCTAAGAGGTTAGGAGTGTGGTGATATAGGAGAGTCCTTACAATGGTAAACTGTAGGATTATAAAATGACCCTCACTTACTCTGCTGTCTCCTGTGTGCAGAATCTCCAGTGTATCGCATGAGATGCAACTTCACACTGCTTTCACCTGACTCTGCTTACCCCCTTATCTCTGCCATCTGCTGTGTACAGAATCTCCAGTGTATCTTATGAAATACAGCTTCACACTGCTCCTCCCTGATCCTGCTTATCCCTTTATCTCTAGTCTCTGCTGTGTGCAGTGTATCCTATGAGATGCAGCTTTACACTGCTCCTCCCTGATCCTGCTTATCCCTTTATCTCTAGTCTCTGCTGTGTGCAGACTATCCAGTGTATCCTATGAGATACAACTTCACACTGCTCTCCTCTGACTCTGCTTATCCCCTTATCTCTGCTATCTGCTGTGTCGAATCTCCAGTGTATCCCATGAGATACAACTTCACACTGCTCCTCCCTGATCCTGCTTATCCCTTTATCTCTAGTCTCTGCTCTGTGCAGACTATCCAGTGTATCCTATGAGATGCAGCTTCACACTGCTCCTCCCTGATCCTGCTTATCCCTTTATCTCTAGTCTCTGCTGTGTGCAGACTATCCAGTGTATCATATGAGATGCAGCTTCACACTGCTCCTCCCTGATCCTGCTTATCCCTTTATCTCTAGTCTCTGCTGTGTGCAGACTATCCAGTGTATCCTATGAGATGCAGCTTCACACTGCTCCTCCCTGATCCTGCTTATCCCTTTATCTCTAGTCTCTGCTGTGTGCAGACTATCCAGTGTATCCTATGAAATGCAGCTTCACACTGTTCTCCCCTGTCTCCTGCTTGTAAGGGCGCATCCCCACGGCAGTGGACAAATACCGGCCGGTTTGCCGGCCGGTATTTGTCCTGTTTTGCGACCGTCCCCACGGCCGCGGGGGGGGACGGCTTTTCTCCGCTATGAGCCCTCCCCCCTCCCATTGAGGTGTTCATATTCCGTCCGGAAACCGGACGGAAGAATGAACATGCTCAATGTTTTGTGAGCGGCCCGCGGGCGGAAAACCCGTGCAGTGGGGACAGTGGGGACAGTGGGGACTGCTGCACGGGTTTTCCATAGAGCACAATTGTAATCATTTTCGGCCGGTTTTTCAGGCGGTCTGAAAAAACGCAAACTGGCTGAAATACCGGTCGAAAACCCGTGCCGTGGGGACATGGCCTAAGAGTTGATGAAACAACCTATTTGAAGCAAGAGGCAGGGGAGACGGGCTGACTTTATATTTCAGAGAATACACAGGAGGCTCTGCAGAGTGAGTAAGGGGACAGTTTTTGATCTATCATCTGCAGACTTTAGATAGGATTCAGAGAAAATCAAGTGCAATGTGATGAGAATCCAACCCCTCTGCAATGCCGGAGGCACCATGGGTAATGTAGGCTGCATTAGGGGAATCATATAAGAGCAGAAGAAGAAAGCAAGATGGCAGACAACACAAAATGATTCATAAACTTAAATAGGTAAATACATGGCTGCACTACAAAGACAATGAAATTGCTGGAGTGCTGCAGTACGTGACAACCTACCTCTGCTACATCTGTATATCATGTATACTCCAGCATTGGTTAGTGACGGGCTACTATTATTAACATAATTGCCAATTTCGGAAGATGTAAGTCCTGCCCTGGGAACGCCCCCTGAACACCCATTTTGGGGCGGGATTTAAATAAACCCCACCCATTTTGCATCCTGGATTGCAGGATTCTCCCAGGAGAAATGGAAGGGCTGGCAAGTATGTGAAAAATTTGGCTTGGCACTACTTTCTATAGCCCCCATTCACTTTGATGTAGAGAGGACTCACATACCCCATACCCCAACCAGCAGCTGGTTGACTATCTATCGGCGGTGATAATAGCTTGATCTTGCCACATGTAGCAGAGCTGAGTTTGTCATGTAGGTATATTAAAGGGATTTTCTCACTACAGGGATTGCTTTTTAGGTTAAAGATCTTGCAAAAACAAGTCACTTTGCAATATATGTCCATTAAGCGTGTCCTACCTATTCCTAGATATCCCCTCTTGTATGGGCTGCATCAGCTCCTAAGGTCGCTATAGCTACAGACCTGTTCAATATCTCCTGATAGGCTGCCAGCAGTGGTTGCTATAGCTACAGACCTGGCTTATAGTGCAGCCTAGTAGAAGCCAGTAAACACGCCCCTGAATTAAAAATGAAATTAAGAAAACGGGACGATTCAATGTAGTAAGACAACCCCCTTAAATGTGTTATGTGTAGCTGTGCATGTGACTGCTAATAAGCTACTGCTATCCTGCTACAGAGGTCAATGACCTCCTCGGCTCTGCTACATCTGTACGTCATGTACACCCCCGACAACTGATTTCGTAGGTTATTTGGGTTGTTGGACTGTTTATGATTTTTATTTCCTTTGTATCTATGAGTAAGACTTGTATTAGTCACAATGTGAGAACAACCGGAGCAAGAGTCCCTGGGGATGCGTCCCTTGGGAGGTTTACACAGTGCACTCCTACTGTAAACACCGCAGTGTAAGTCTTCTTAAGTGCAACACAGTTTACAGTGATAAGACGCAGACACGTCGCCGATCAAGGTTTTCCGGGAAAGAATAAGAATAATAACCTATTGCAGTAATTTATCTGTCCTAGAATTATCCACTCAGGGAAACTTTGGGGGACAATGAAAATGTGGGGTCTATAATCAGGTTATCTCTGTGTCCCCCCAGCATGAGGAGTTAGCTGGAAATCCGGTTCAGAGGCGACTGGAGGCCGAGCAGATGAAAGTGATGAACAGAATCTCCCAACTGGAGCAGGAGATCCGAGAACTGCAGCTGCAGAGGCGAGAGCTGAAAATCGAGGTAACTCACAGTGCACCCCAATACACAAACCCCTGTGCTCTATGTGCTGTAAGCCCTGTGGATGCGGGGTGATCGCTAGTGTTTCTCAAATAGGGCCCTGCTTGGTGGTTGTGACACATTTGGGTTTGAGACGTCCTGAACCCAAAGCTTTCTCTAACCCTATCCTTAACTCTAACTTTATCCATATGTTTAACACTAGCTCTAACTGTATCTCTATCTGTAACCTTATCCCTATCTCTAATCTTATCCCTATCTTTAACCCTAGCTCTAACCTTATCCCTGTATTTAACCCTAGCTCTAATCTTATCCTTATCTGTAACCTTATCACTATCTCTACCTTTATTCCTATCTGTAACTCTTTCCCTCATTCTAACCTTATCCCTATCTCTGACCCTACCCCTAACTCTGTCCCTATTTCTAACCCTATCCCTATCTTAAACCTTATCCCTATCTCTGACCCTATCCCTATCTCTGACCCTATCCCATCTCTATATCCTAACTTATTTTCCTTATCTCTAACCCTACCTACTTATTTATTTCCCTTTATATCTAACCTTATCCCTAACCTTATTCCCTATCTAACTACCCACCCTTTACCCTTATCCACCTATCTATTTCCCATACCACTCTAACCTTATCCCTAACCTTATTCCTATCTCTTACCCTACCCCTATCTCTAACCTTATCCCTAACCTTATTCCTATCTCTAACCCTACCCTTATCCCTATATCTAACCTTATCCCTAACCTTATTCCTATCTCTTACCCTACCCCTATCCCTATCTCTAACCTTATCACTAACCTTATTCCTATCTCTAACCCTACCCCTATCCCTATCTCTAACCTTATCCCTAACCTTATTCCTATCTCTAACCCTACCCTTATTCCTATCTCTAACCCTACCCCTATCTCTAACCTTATCCCTAACCTTATTCCTATCTCTAACCCTACCCTTATCCCTATATCTAACCTTATCCCTAACCTTATTCCTATCTCTAACCCTACCCTTATCCCTATCTCTAACCTTATCCCTAACCTTATTCCTATCTCTAACCCTACCCCTATCCCTATCTCTAACCTTATCCCTAACCTTATTCCTATCTCTAACCCTACCCTTATTCCTATCTCTAACCCTACCCCTATCTCTAACCTTATCTCTAAGTCTATCCTTATCCCTATATTTAACCCTAGCCCCATCTTAAATCCTATTTCTAACCTTATCCCTATCTCTAACCCTATCATTATTTCTAACATTATCCCTAACTTTAACCCTATGCCTATCTCTAACCCTAATCCCATCTCTATCCCTATCTCTAACCTTTTCCCTATCTCTAACTCTGTCTCTAACCTTATCCCTATCTCAAAATTTATTATTTGCGCTAACCGTAACCCAAATCCTAATTAAGGGATTTTAAGGATTTCCTCACTATTCAGCATCACTTCCAGCGCAGCCCCCCAATATCACTTCCAGTTTTCCTAGTCCAGTGTTGTGGAAATCGGACGTAACATCAGATGTTATGTGTCACATCCAACACCAAAAACATAGGGATAACTTGGAAAACTGGAAGTGGCATCAGACACCGTCACTCCCTCCATTGCGTCACTTCCGGTGCAGAGCTCTGACTTCACTTACGGTTTCCTTAGCTTAGACGTCATGCAACAATTCCAAAATCTATGGGTAACCTAGGGACACTGGGAGTGACGTCGGACATTGTACCAGCAGTGACGCCACAGCAGGAGTGATGCGAGACCCGGAGCGATGCTGGAAGGTAAATTCAGCTTTTTAAACCCATAATAATCTTAATCCTAATTCTAAACCCAATTTAGGGTTAAGGTGTTTTAGGGGTTAATTTACTCTACCACATTGCTCCTGCCAAGGGGTCACTTCTGGTTTCCTTAGGTTTCCCCTGTGTCGTGACTAAGGAATAGATGTCGGTTGTTACACTGAACATTGTGCGTCATGTCCAAAACATAGGGGTAATGTAGAGAAACTGGAAGTGACAGAAGTAATGCCGCGACGTAAGAGATAAGGGACCTGGAACTACTCTGAAATGTAAATTAACCCCTTAAAATTCCAATCCTAATCTTCCCCCAATTTAGGGTTAGGGCTTTTATGGGATTTTTGAAATGAGCTTCCTTTCCAGAGCCGCTCCTTCCAATGCGAATATCTGACTTCCGGTTTCCTTAAGTTACCCTGTCAGTGGTGGGAAGTGGAAGTGACGTTGGATATGATGCTGAGTAAAGCAAAACAGGACCACGGCACCTTTATGTGTTTAGTTCAATGTGAAGCCTGATCAGCAGCCAGCAGCAAACTCCAAGCCACCAGCAGAAGGCTCGGGGGGGAGGGTAGCTGAGTAAAGCTAAACAAGGCCACGGCGCTGGCTCCATAGCTGGGTGAAATTAACACGTTTAAAAACAAGGAAGAAAGCAGGAACATAGTTATCCTATTTATTGTGCATTAAAAGCATTACAGGGCTCTACACGTTTCAGGAACCTGATGAAGCGCTGGTACTAGCGTGAAACGCGTAGAGCCCTGTAATGCTTTTAAGTGCTTTAATGCACAATAAATAGGATAACTATATTCCTGATTTTTTTCCTTGTTTTTATACGTAGGAGCTAATTTATCCCCCTGCTGTGGAGCCAGCGCTGAGGCCATATTGTGCGTTGCTCAGCAATCTTCCCCCCGTGCCTTCTGCTGTTGGTTTGGAGTTGGCTGCTGAACAGGCTTCACATTGAACTAAACGCATAAGAGTGTTGTGCCTCCTACTATAGCACAATCACCAAAGGTTAGTGAATTTCTATTTGCACGGAGCACTATCTCCTTTGTTTTACTACATTAAGAGAGTGCCGCCTTTTCTCTTTTTTATCTGTCATATTTCATTGGATATTATGCGTCACTACTGATTCCAAAAACACAGAGGTAACCTCGGGAAACCAGAGGTGACATCAGAAGTTGCACCAAAAGTGACGCTGCAAAGGTAGCTTGGATAGAAGGTAAATTAACCCATAAAAAACCCTAATCCTAAACCCAATTTAAGATTAGGGTTATAGGATTTTTTAGGGATTAATTTACCTCCCAGGTCACTCTCATCAAGGGGTCATTTCTGGTGCGACATCCAGAGTCACCTCTGGTATTCATAAGTTTTGCAAGTGCTATGGCCTGGTTGGTGACAACAGATGTGATATTGGACATTACATCCAAAACATAGGGGTAATTTAGGGAAACCAGTAGGGACATCGGACATTGCCTAAACCTAATTTAGGGTTAGAAATTTTAAGGTGACTTAGGGTTTAAGCTATCTTACAGTGTGACTTCCGCTGTGGTGTCACTTCTGCTGCCATCATCCAATGTCACTTTCGGTTCCCTTAGTCCGCATTTACACGGCACAGACCAAAAACCAGTCAGGAATGCGTGTCTGGCACGCAGAGGGACGCTTTTGTACATGGTTTGCGGATTCAAGACCTCCCCCTTCGCACCGACATGTTCATGTTTTGCCCGAAAACCGGACAGAAAAATTAACATTTTTTTCAGAACGCAGTGGTGTCAAAAACCGCCCGGCGGAAAATCTGTTCAGTGGGGACTGCTGAATGGATTTTCTAATAAAGTCCATATAAAAGGTTGTTTGTCCGTTTGCAGACGGCTTTCAAATCCGAAAACAGTCTGTAAATCCGGCTGAAAAACATACAGCTACTGAATGTAAACCATTACACCCAGAACCAATATTTCCACCATACAGTGACCATATAGTGGTACACAGGCTCTGCAGACTGCATATTACCTCCATACAGTGACCATATAGTGGTATACAGTCTGTAGAGCCTGTGTACACTGGTGTCTACCACTATATGGTCACTATATGGGGTAATATATAGTCGCAGAACCTGTGTACACAGTACTACCCTATATGTCACTGTATGGGAAATATACAGTCTACAGAGCCTGTGTACATGTGTCTACCACTATATGGGGGTTATATACCAGTCTGCAGAGCCTGTTACACTGGTATATACCACTATGTGGCACTGTATGGAGGTAATATACAGTCTGCAGAGGGCCCGTGTACATGTACCTACCATATATGGTCCCCTGTATGGAGGTAATATACAGTCTGCAAAGCCTGTGTATATTACCTCCATACAGTGACCATATAGTGGTAGGTACCAGTGTACACAGGCTCTGCAGACTGTATATTACCTCCATACAGTGACCATATAGTGGTAGACACCAGTGTACACAGGCTCTGCAGACTGTATATTACCTCCATACAGTGACCATATAGTGGTAGGTACCAGTGTACACAGGCTCTACAGACTATATATTACCCCCATACAGTGACCATATAGTGGTAGACACCAGTGTACACAGGTTCTGCAGACTATATATTACCCCCATACAGTGACCATATAGTGGTAGATAGTAGTGTACACAGGTTTTGCAGACTGTACATTAGGGATACAGTTTACAAGATGTCTTTTAAGGTGTGACTTCTGTGTTGTCACTTCTGGTGCCATCATCCAATGTCACTTTCGCTTCCTTTAGGTTATCCCTGTGTTGTGGCCAGGTCAGTGACATTGTACGTGGCATCAGGCGTCCAAAACACAAGGGTAACCTAGGATAAGGGAAAGTGACATCAGACATTGCAACGGAAGTGACGCCGCCATGGGAGTGGTACTAAAATGTAAGATAATCCCTTAAAATTAAACCCCTAAACCTAATTTTAAGGAGTGATTTTTTGGGGGCAATTTTTGCTGAAATGCAGATCGATCTTACCTGAATCCAGTCGCTTAGAAATGGATCAAATTTGACATCTAAAGGGTTTGTCTCACTGCATTGATCCATCTTACCTCAGTCCTGTTTCCTTTGGTTTCACTTTGAATTCAGTGGCGTGTTTACTAGCTTCTACTAAGCTGCAGTAGAGCAGGTCTGTAGCTATGCACCATTGCTGGAAAGCCTATGAGAGAAGAACAGGTCTGTAGCTATAGCAACCAGTGCTGGCAGCCTATCAGGAAGTTGCAAGGTCTGTAGCTACAGCAACCAGCGCTGGCAGCCTATCAGGAGAGTTTGCACAGTTCTGTAGCTATAGCACCAGTGCTGGCAGCCTATCAGGAGAGACTGAAAGGTCTGTAGCTGTAAACAGTGCTGGCAGCTATCAGGAGAGAGAGAAAGTCTGTAGCTATAGAAACCCAGGCTGCAGCTATCAGGTAGAGATTGACAGTCTGTAGCTACAGAACCAGTGCTGGCAGCCTAACAGGAGGACCCTGAACAGGTCTGTAGCTATAGCAACCATGCTGGCACCTATAGGAGAGATTAACGGTCTGTAGCTATAGCGACCTGAGGAGCTGATGCAACCCATACAAGAGGGGATATCTAGGAATAGGTAGGACACTGTTAATGGACACATATTGCAAAGTGACTTGTTTTTGTGAGATCTTTAACATAAAAAGCAGCGATCCTTGTAGTGAGACAACCCCTTTAATGCAAATTTGAATTGCAACGATAACCAATGGAACTACCATGACGGCACCAATGACAAATGACACCCAGCTTTCCCGGGTTCCTGACCTAGTGATGAAGTGATGCCTACCTCTTTGTAATTAGGAACCTTTGCTATTTTGAAGTTCCAGAAGTCTGTCGGCCATGTTGGTTGCCACCCAGCTTTCCCAGGAGCAGATATATTATAACTTCTTATAGTTCAGTTTCTTCACTCTTTATATTCATCTGCTGACATTCCTGATCCATCAATCACGTCCACTGATCCCTCAGTCTGCCAGCCGCCCTGCGTCACCCCCGGCATCTTGACAAACCAGTATTTCCAGACTCTGTGCCCTTGGGGGGAGGAACCGAAACCGAGGGATGGCGCTGCTGTCTGGGAATCGCAGTCATCACTCTGGGAGACATCTCCCGTCACATGGACTCTGTGCCGTTTGGGCAGAAGACGACTCCCGATACAGTTTTCTGTAAGACAAAATTTTAGATTTGGGAGGCTGCTGCTCAAAAATACTATAGATAGTGGTCTGGTCAGGCACCTTCATGTCCTTTGACCTCTGGGGGCTGTGGGAGACCACTTATTTCTTTAAAGGGGTTGTCTCACTCCATTGATTCATTTCACCTCAGTCCTATTTTCTTGGTTTTATTTTGAATTTAGTGGCGTGTTTACTGGCTTCCACTAGGTAGCAGTAGAAGCCAGGTCTGTAGCTATAGCGACCAGTGCTGGCAGCCTATCAGGAGGAATTGAACAGGTCTGTAGCTATAGTGACCAGTGCTGGCAGCCTATCAGGAGAGATCGAACAGGTCTGTAGCTATAGCAACCAGTGCTGGCAGCCTATCAGGAGAGATCAAACAGGTCTGTAGCTATAGTGAACCTGCCTGGCAGCCTATCAGGAGAGATCAAACAGGTCTGTAGCTATAGCAACCAGTGCTGGCAGCCTATCAGGAGAGGGTGAACAGGTCTGTAGCTTTAGCAACCAGTGCTGGCAGCCTATCAGGAGAGATGGAACAGGTCGGTAGCTATAGCAACCAGTGCTGGCAGCCTATCAGGAGAGATGGAACAGGTCGGTAGCTATAGCAACCAGTGCTGGCAGCCTATCAGGAGAGATGGAACAGGTCGGTAGCTATAGTGACCGAGGAGCTGATGCAGGTTATACAAGATGGGATATCTAGGAATAGGTAGGACATTGCAAATGGACACATATTGCAAAGTGACTTGTTTTTGCAAGATTTTTAATATAAAAAGCAGCGATCCCTGTAGTGAGACAACCCCTTTAAGTAGTTTTCCAGATTTCCATAAAAACTCAACCATTGCAGAATAAAAAGTTCTGCAACTTTCGAAAATTCTTCATTTTCAAGATCTCCGCTCACTATTAGTGAATGGAAATACTTTTGTGTACATCAATAGGTTGAAAACCCGTACGGATCTAATCCTGCTCAAGCCAATGGAGTGTAAGGGAATGTATGAGTGTAGGCAAGTGAGTCCAAGAGGGGAGAGAGCTTTGTACTTCTGCTGTATCCAGCAAATGAACAGCAATCTGCACTGATCCACTGTAACGCACTGCAGCTGTGGGAGCAGCACAGGTTTACAGCCTCTGGATGGAAATCAGGTTTCTATTCACTGACAGCGAGCAGACGTCATCACTTCTGAATAACTGACAGGGAGAGTTTATTAACAATGACGTCTGTGCAGTGTTTTACCGGATTAGAGCAGCATTTCATGCTCCAGAGCTGCGCTTCGGCACAGGTACTGAATTATTTCAATGATACTCAGCCTGTTTATAGGTAAAGAGGATCTGGGATCTTTCCCGATGTGTCTGTGTTAGTAAATCCTTGTGTTCCCTGTGAAATAACAATCCCGGATTCTCTTCTCCTATATCTCTGTGTTGTGCTGTTCCTCTGTTATTCCTCCTGGAAATTTACTGCTGAATCTGTCAGCTGGGCGTTTCCAGCTGAGGGTGTGTTCCTGTGCACACTGTCAACACTGATTGGACACACCCCTTTGAAAACTGGAATGTTAACACCCATCTGACAGATTCAGTTATACATTTACAGGAGGAATAACAGAGGGACAGCACAACATAAGAGAAGATGATAAGAAGAAATTGTATTACTGAATCAGACAGATGGGTGTTACAAATTTAGGATGTGTCCCTGCACAGTCTAACATTGTCCAATGAGTGCTGTAAGTCAGTGTGTGCAGGGACACCCCCCTCAATTAGTAACGCCCAGCTGACAAATTCAATATTACATTTCCTTTTCATCCGACTCTCTTATAACTGTGTTGTGTTGTTACTCTGTGTTGTGTTGTTACTCTGTTATTCGTCCTGTTAATGTATAAGTGAATCTGTCAAATGGGTGTAACCATTCCAGCTATCAGAGAGTTGTGTCGTTACACACACTGACTGTCGGCACTGATTGGACAATATCAGACTATATATACAGAAAAAGGGGAAAAAAAAAAATTAAACTCAGAAGAAAAACAAAAACATGGCCATCCTCACTGCTAGTAAAGCTGAAATGAGACTAAACACAGCATAGAGGCAACATAGGCCCCCATGCTATTAAAGAAAAAGACCCAGGTGCAGCTGGTTGGTGGTAATCCATATATCTCTCCACTAGGTGGACAGAAAGCTGCACCTTAAATTGACATCTATTCACATAGCATGCAAAAGAGCCAAAAAGCCACAGTACCATACGTTGGAAGACTAAACAGATGCACAAACACCTGTAAGACAGCCGCTCGCACACCTTCCATGCATGAGGGGGGCGGCTGCTGGTATTCTACTTGCATCCAGTCCCCAGTACTGTTGGGCAAAAAAACTATTTTCACATACTGGAAAAATATCAAATATGAGGTATTGGTCAACATAATGGCCACTATATTGTAAGCCTGCAAACCTTTCCAGTATGTGAAAATAGTTTTTTTGCCCAACAGTACTGGAGATTGGATGCAAGTAGAATACCAGCAGCCGCCCCCCTCATGCATGGAAGGTGTGCGAGCGTCTGTCTTACGGGTATTTGTGCATCTGTTTAGTCTCCCAACGTATGGTACTGTGGCTTTTTGGCTCTTTTGCATGCTATGTGAATAGATGTCAATTTTAGGTGCAGCTTTCTGTCCACCTAGTGGAGAGATATATGGATTACCACCAATCAGCTGCACCTGGGTATTTTTCTTTAATAGCATGGGGGCCTATGTTGCCTCTATGCTGTGTTTAATCTCATTTCAGATTTACTAGCCGTGAGTATGACAATATCAGACTACCCTGGGGTTACTCCCCACCTGATAGCTTCACTAATACATTTACAGGAGGAATAAAAGAGAAACATCACTGTGAGACTGAGCCGGGACCCTCCCCCTCCCAATTGGTAACACCCATCTGACAGATTGAATAATACATTTACAGCAGGAATAATAGAGGAAAAGCACTGTCTGAATGAGCTGGGAACCTCGCCAAATTGGTAACACCCATCTGACAGATTCAATATAAAATTTCTAGGAGGAATAACAGAGGAACAGCACAACACAGAGTTATAAGAGAAGAGGCTCCGGGATTGTTATATCACAGGGAGCACAAGGATTTACTAACACAGACCGGTCAGTAGAGGTCACAGGTCCCTTTTAAGGAACTGAATTTCTCCAGTCACCTTATATACCCAGAGGTGTAACCTGAAGCTCCTGGGTCCTAGTCCAAAAAGTGAAATGGGCCCCCAGCTGCCATGTGCCATTTACAATGCTGGTATATCCTATGTAGCAGAAGGGCTTTTGGACCCCCTCAGGCTGCAGGGTCCAGAAGCGACTGCTACCAGGGCCATCTTTTCCATTGGGCACACTAGGCAGTTGCCCGGGGGCCCCACAAATATGGGGGCCCCGGGTGATATATGTATGTCTCAGAAATACAAAAAAACCTTGGTTGGCTTTAGTTATTTAACTGTGTGTTTTAAGGTTGTGCAAACAGTTAAAAACCATGGTGGAGAAGGGAGTCAAAGGCTCCCTGTCTCGCCAATTAGTCTTGTAGATTGCAGGCTGGCGGTGCCCAGACATACACTAGGTGGCGTGATAATATGAGTGTGCTTGGGGGTGGCTAGAGGCAATAGCCTAGTGTGGCCTAGTGTGAGGTCATGTATTTGGGCAGGGCCCACTGCAGTGTTATGCCCGGGGGCCCATAATGCTGTTAAGACGGCTCTGACTGCTACTTCTGCACCCCTATAGCAAGGGTCTGCAACATGCAGCTGTTGGGAAACAAAATATCCCATCATGCCCACTGATATAGATTATATAAATGCATGATGGGAGTTGTAGTTTCCCAAAAGCCGGAGAGGCGACGCTGCAGACCACTGCCCTATGGCGATGCCCCTGTACATACCAGTATATACCGACACTTTGTCTGGTGCCTGTGATTCCCCCAAATATTCCCCTGCGCCTCCTCAGTGCATACTCATACGTTGAGCTTTGTGACCCCCACATCACAGCCCACCTATATCCTGGTCATTACATATGTTCTATTCTGCCCTGTCCTAGTTTGTCTTCCCTAGGGAAAGCTGGGTGACAGTCTCCACGGCCCCGCGCCCCCTCCCACCCAGCTTTCCCGGCAGCTGCGGCCCAGATTGGACTCTTTCTGCAGAGTGTGTGCGGATGGATTTTGGCGGAGCCGGTTTGTCCTGCTCCTGTGTGTGTATACGGGATGGATATTTATACAGCAGGTGGGTGTCAGCGTGACAATGGGGCAGCTCATCCCATCCACACACTGGCTCCTTTGTGTCATACGACGCGGAGCTCCGAGCTGCCCTGATACTCGGGATGAGGAAAGCGTCAGCAGTGGAGCGCCTACGGTCACGGCTCTGGGTTCACTTTGACCGGACGCCCGCAGTATGAATCACAGACACAGTTCACGTTGGGTAACTACCAATGGCTTCTTGTCTTCTTTGTGGTTGAAGGGCGTTCAAGAGCAAATTCTCGATATTCACAGCAGATTGAGGATATCGGTTAAGATGTGACAGATATTCAGGGCAAGGAAACATATTATTGTGCCGCCAACTAGTGGACCGCGTATGTATCTATTCTGCACACAGTAGGGTTAGCAGAGGTTCAGTGACATCCGTCTGCTCTGCCCCCATACACAGTAGGGTTAGCAGAGGTTCAGTGACATCCGTCTACTCCGGGGTCCCATACACAGTAGGGTTAGCACAGGTTCAGTGACATCCGTCTGCTCCGGGCCCCATACACAGTAGGGTTAGCAGAGGTTCAGTGACATCCGTCTACTCCGGGGTCCCATACACAGTAGGGTTAGCACAGGTTCAGTGACATCCGTCTACTCCGGGGTCCCCATACACAGTAGGGTTAGCAGAGGTGCAGTGACATCCGTCTGCTCCGGGGCCCCATGCACAGTAGGGTTAGCAGAGTGCAGTGACATCCGTCTGCTCCGGGGCCCCAGCCACAGTAGGGTTAGCAGAGGTGCAGTGACATCTGTCTGCTCCGGGGCCCCATACACAGTAGGGTTAGCAGAGGTGCAGTGACATCTGTCTGCTCCGGGCCCCATACACAGTAGGGTTAGCAGAGGTGCAGTGACATCCGTCTGCTCCGGGTCCCCATACACAGTAGGGTTAACAGAGGGGCAGTGACATCCGTCTACTCCGGGGCCCCATACACAGTACGATTAGCAAAGGTGCAGTGACATCCGTCTACCCGGGGCCCCATACACAGTAGGCATAGTTGCCAACTTTTGAAAATGAAAAAGCAGGAGATTGAAGAGGGCGGCGCGTGAAAAAATTTGCATGGACACGCCCATCTTTTTGTGTGACACGCCCCTTCAACAAGCCACACCCACTCCGTCTAACTGCATAATGTCTTTGGAAGAAAGCCAGGTAGATGCCCTTATAGCCAAGTAGTGCCCCCATAACAGCTAGTGCCCCTTAAAAGTCAGGTAGTTGCCCTTTTTCATTACCCAGGTTGTTGCCCCCTTCATTAGCCAGGTAGTTGCCCCCTTCATTAGCAAGGTTGTTGCCCCCTTCATTAGCCTGGTGGTTGCCCCTTCATTAGCCAGGTAGTTGCCCCCTTCATTAGCCAGGTAGTTGCCCCCTTCATTAGCCGGGTAGTTGCCCCCTTCATTAGACAGGTAGTTGCCCCCCTTCATTAGCCAGGTAGTTTTCCCCCTATAGCTAATCCCAAATAAATAATAAAAGCCACTTACCTTACCAGGCTCCCGCAGCTCCAGACATCTCCCGGCGATCTTCTCAGCGTTGCAGGGGGGGTGAGTGCAGCCCCGCGTCACTCCCCTGCGACGACCCGTATGTTACAGCGCGCACGGCCGGCGCTGACAAAACAGAGGGGGAGGGGAACGATCCCTCCTGCCTCCTCCCTGCACAGTGACACGCACCGGGCGGGTGAGCGGCCCCTGCGGCCGCTTCTCCCGCCTGTAGCAGCGGCCCGGCGGGCCAGTGTAGCGCACCAGCGTTACTCTGGCGGGCCGGGGGCGGGGGAATGCCAATCAGCCGGGGTGGGGGGGGGGGACCCCCAATTAGCAGGACCCCCCCCGCCAAAAGCGGGAGAGTTGGCATGTATGACAGTAGGGTTAGAAGAGGTGCAGTGACATCCGTCTGCTCCAGGGCCCCACACACAGTAGGGTCCATATGCAGGACTCTGGACCCTCGGCACCACTATCCACCAATGCCTCCGTGCCATCTGCTTCTTGCTAAGTCTCCAGTGCCTGTGCCTGTTCCACACTATGGGCGACATGTTCTAAAAGAGGCTACGCTTCACCAGTTTTAAGTCATATTAAATGAGTGTATAATGCGCCCGAATGTATGAACCGGTCATATGTGGGTTCATTATTCTGCGGTGTGGCATGTCTTAGGCGAATAACATAGACTCATTCAAATGTGTTGTATCTGATGCCAAATTCTGGAGTACGACTGTTCATACATATACAGAATAGGACTACGATAGATTTTTTGAGCATAAAATGTGCCAAAAATATGGCGCAGCCCAAATCGGACATGTATAAATGTACCCAGGGTTCATCCACCTATACTTCCCTGCTGTGCATACCCGCTTTCTGTGATATACATGTGTGACCCGCATGACTAAGGTTACCCACTAACCGAAACGTTACTGAACGTTCCACAGTTCTACAATATTTTGGCTTCATACAGTTACTTTCTCATGTTATCAGATGTCCCTGTGCTTCAACATGTGAAATTCAACATGCTTGATATTTAAAGGGGTTGTCTCACTACAGGGATTGCTGCTTTTTATGTTAAAGATCTTGCAAAAACAGGTCACTTTGCAATATGTGTCCATTACCAGTGTCCTTCCTATTCCTTGATTTTCCCCTCTTGTATGGGCTGCATCAGCTCCTCAGGTCGTATGCTACGACTTTCAATCTCTGATTAGCAACAGTGCTGGCGCCTTCAGGAGGTTGAACAGGTCTGAGCTTGAACCAGTGCTGGCAGCTATCAGGGAGATTGAACGGTCTGTAGCTATAGCAACCAGTGCTGGCAGCCATGGAGAGATTGTACAGGTGTGTATATTGCTACCAGTGCTGGCAGCCTATCAGGAGAGATGAACAGGTCTGTAGCTATTAGCAACCAGTCTGGAGCCTATTTAGGAGAGATTGAACAGGTCTGTAGCTATAGCTACCAGTTTCTGGCAGCCTAGCTACAGACCTGTTCAATCTCTTGTAGGCTGCCAGCGCTGGTTGCTATAGTTACAGACTTGTTCAATCTCTCCTGATAGGCTGCCAGCGCTGGTCGCTATAGCTACAGACCTGTTCTCTCCTGATAGGCTGCCAGCTCTGGTCGCTGTAGCTACAGACCTGTTCAATCTCTCCTGATAGACTGCCAGTGCTGGTCCCTATAGCTTTCAGACCTGGCTTCTTCTGTAGCCTAGTTTGGGAAACCAGTAAACAACCCCTGATTTCAAAGTGAAACCAAGAAAACAGGACTGAGGTAAGAGAAATCAATGTAGTGAGACAACCCCTTTAAAGAGGACCTGTGACCTCTCCTAATTTGTTTGTGTTAGTAAATCCTTGTGTTTCTTGTGGAACCCACAATCCCCGGACCCTTTTTCTCTTATATTTTCTGTGTTGTGCTGTTCCTTGTTATTCCTCCCAACAATTCTGGAGCCTCTTCTTTTTATATCCCTGTTTGTTTTTTCCCCTCGGGTTTTTCCCTCCGGAAATTTGTTTTAAAACTGAATCGACCAGATGGGGGTGACCTTTCCCCAAAGCCCTTTAAGGGCGTACCCCCAAAAACAACTTCACACTGATTGAAAAAGCCCAGACTGTACAGAAAAAAAAAGCCCCCCTTCCCAAATTTCAGTCACTCCCGGGTGACGGTTTGGGTTTAAAAATTTTTTTTGGGGAGAAATAACAAGAACAGAAACAACCCAAAATTTTAACAGAAGGGGTTTTGGCCCAAAAATTGTTTTTTTGGGCGGGAACAAAAGGATTTACTAACACAGACAGTTCAGAACAGCCGCAGGTTCTCTACAGACATTCCCCGGTTTAAACAAGGGGATAGGGACTGTAGGTTTGTTTTTAAAAATTTTTAATTTTTATAAAAATCGGAACAGGTAGATTTAATTTAAATGTTAACTCCAGCACAAAGGTTTTTTTTTTTTTTTTTTTATTTTTTTGGAAAAGTGCGGGGAAAGGGGTTTTTTAATTTTTTGTTTTGCTGCCCTGTTGCCCCTTTTTAAGGAAACCCCCCCTCATTTTCCCCTCATGTGCTGCGGGCCCTTTGTTTAAATTTTTGTCATTTTTACAGCAACTACCTGCTTTTAAAGCATGGAACTACCCCCGCCAGCATCCCCCCATAAGTCTCCGTTTTGTAACTGGGGATAGATCTAAGTCAGAACAGTGTAAGTCGGGGACTGCCTGTATATTCCCTATCATCATCTATCAAGGGAGTCTGAAGGCCCCCATATAGGTCTGGCCGAAATTGACGGATTTGGCTGATTTTTGTCTAATGTGAACGGAGCCTTAAAGGGGTTTTTCCATCATAGACCTTCATCACATATCTACAGGATAGGTGATAACTGTCTGATAGCTGGGACCCTCGCTGATTGCTAAAAGGGTTCCCCAAGTCCCCATTCTTGCTTGTCCATCTTCAGTAGACTGTAAGGGGGCCTTTTCCCCCAGGGAAAGGGTTTTTTTCAGCCCGGTTTTTACAGACATTTTTTTTGGGAAATTCGTAAACCGACGGGTCAAACCTTTTTACATTAAATTCAAATAAAAAAATTGTGCACACTGCCCCACATTCACGTTTTTTCCCCCGGCAAAATTTTTTTTAAAAACCGAAGAAGCAGTGACCCGCTCTGTTCCCTCTTTTCACAGCAATGAAACACAGGGGACTTTGGACTGCCCATTTTAGGGATTGCTGGGGGTGATAAATATTTATGGTGGGAAAACTACTTTAAGAAAAACCAGAAAATATTTTAAAGAGAAACCTAATAACAATGCTTTACAGTGATAACATAATAGTGCCATATAGTGCTCATAGAGCAGTGCCGAACAACAGCCGAATAACAGTGCACATAGGGGCTATGAAAGAGTGGTTTATTGTGGCTTAATAAGAGTCAAATCTAATGAATTTTTCAAATTTCCCTATACAAACTCATTATAATTTGGGCCAGGCATCCTCAAACTCGGGGCCCCCCACTTTGGGAAACTAAAACTCCCCCTCATGCCCTTTAAATAAACCCAAAACAGTGGGAATGATGGGAGTTGTAGTTTCCCAACAGCTGGAGGGCCGCAGTTTGAGGATGCCTGTAATAGACAATAAAGCGACCACATAAATACTACAGTGCTGTATACGGCCTTTGTAGGGGAAAAGGCACACTGACCAATTTAGAATACAAAGAATTACTAAAAATGTCACAACTGCAACATATTAAAAATGGCCCCACAGTACCGAATTTTTGCAACATCAAGTGCCAAAATAATACCGCCATATAGGGTTTTACCCCACCAAGCGGTTTTTCCAATAAAATGCCCAAAAATTTTCCCCCGTCCGTCCTGATGACGTCTAATAAAATTTAGCACTTTTTTTGTCCCTGCAGGGGGGATGGGGCCCGGCCTTCTGGAAGGGGAAAATGAGGACCGAAAGGGAAAAGAATGGGAAAAAAACGAAAACCATACAACTCCTGCAAGAACAGCTCCGAGAGACCGAATGGAGGTGGCAGGAGGAGAAGGAGAAAAGGGACTTTCTTGATAAACCGACACAGAAAGGTTTTATTTATGACCTTTTACAAGATAGGGACTGTCCCGAAACCCAACCCCAACTCTACAGCTCACCCCTTTCCACCCAAAACTCAGCCCAAAGATACAAAACCCAAATTGGGGTCGGGGTTTTCCCACCTGTTGTATGCCCAAAAGTGGAAGTCAAACCCCAGAAACCGACACCCCTAAAAGGTCAGATTCTGGGTCAATCCCCAAACTACTCCAAACTTTCCCCCGTGGGTTGTGGTGGTGCCCCCTTCACTTCTGTTGAGGTTTTTATTTTTTTGTCTTTTAACCAAAAAGGGTAATTCAAATTTCGAACGAAAAGAAGAAAGTGAAGGAATTGGAGGAAAAGATATCTGAGTGTCGAGCACAACTGGAAAAACCGCCCAAAAATTTCAAATAGCCTCAGGAAGCAATTCAGGAGGTGGGGCAGAGACAACGGGTTCCTTAAAAAAGGGTTTTCTAACCAATTTTCTCTTTTCACAGAGCCACTGCCCGCCTTTTAGACTCCCCCCTTCCTGTTTTTGGCCCCGTGGGGGGTTTGAAAAGCTTCCGGGCCCCCCCTTTCCCTTTTTAAAGGGTGTGGGGGGGTTTTTAACAGCTTCAGATTCCCACTTCCTGTTCAGGCTGTCAGCAATTCTACAGCTTCAGGCTCCCACTTCCTTTTCAAGCTGTGGACAGCTCTATAGCTTCAAGCTCACACATTCTGTTCAGGCTGGGGGCAGTTCTACAGCTTCAGGCTCCCACTTCCTGTTCAGGCTTTGGTTGTTCTACAGCTTCAAGCTCACACATTCTGTTCAGGCTGTGAGTGGTTCTATAGCTTCATGCTCCCACTTCCTGTTCAGCTGTGGGTGGTTCTGCAGCTTCAGGCTCCCACTTCCTGTTCAGGCTGTGGGTGGTTCTACAGCTTCAGGCTCCCACTTCCTGTTCAGGCTGTGGGTGGTTCTACAGCTTCAGGCTCCCACTTTCTGGTCAGGCTGTGGGTGAGTCTACAGCAGTGATTTCCATATCAGATCTCTTGTTTCTAGTTACTCCTGTTACAGTGATCTGACTGCTGGAGGATTATAATCTGTAGTGGACAAAGCTACAGAGCTCTAAGGATAAAAGGGATTTTACCACAGAAGTGAAAAACCCTGCACTGGACGCTTGCAGCTATCTGTGAGACGACCATGCATATGAATGAGGAGGGCAGTGCTTGTGGCCGTTCAACTTATTCATGTTTATGGGAGCTTCCAAAGATAGCCGAGTTTGTGCGGCCAGTGCAGGGAACTTTACTTTGTGATAAAACCTCTTTAAAGCTTGTCATTAACTTAGGTAAACAAGCTCCTGTGCTAGAGATAAGACTCAATAGGGAGTGACTCATCATGGCCAGACAGCAGCTTGTGGAGCAATGAGGTAAAAGAGAGAGCAGGAAAAAAGGGGTTGGTAACCCAGAGAAACTTCTGTACTCTATCAGTAGATAAAATCTCCTCTATCTCCTGAACAAAGCATAATCAGAACATGGTAATAGTCTTCCCTTACCTTTCCCTACATGTTAAAAGCTAATCATTGTGGTGAGAAAACACTATTAAGGGTTATTCCCATTTCATTGATTAGCACTAAACATGTAGGCAAATGTAATAAAGACTATTACCAAATACATTGCTGTTTTTATTTTAATTCTTTTCAGAATTAGAGCAGATCTTATCTCCCTACATTACCAACCAAGTCTCTCTGCTCTAGCGTCATTCCATGTTGTGTCTTAGCAGTAGCACAGGAGTTTGTGTCTGTTTTTTACTGGCAAACTTTAACCCTTTAGAGCTCTAATTTGCTCTGTAGCCCTCTGCCCTGCTGTTTAGACCCTTCCATCACCAATGTCCCTCTAACAGGCTCAGCTAGGAATTAGCTGAGCTCACAAAAATGGAGAGATGGCCGCACTTGCGCAGTTCTCCACATTAATTTCTATAGAAGTTCCGGATATAGTGGAGTGAGTGCAGCCATCTCCTCGTTCTCCGAGGTTGAATTGTAGCAAACCATGAATTTTCTTTATAAACAGAAGCTACAAGATGGGAAATTCCTTTTAAAGGTTCCTAAAGAGGATGCCCAGATTGACTGTAAAAGTGTCTCTGTCCATCCATCCATGCATTGCACAGTCTGCTGATTTCAGTGGGGAATGTGTAATACTTTATGTAACCTGCGGAGGTGCTGCAGGGAAATGAACCACTTGATATCAGGTTCTACCACAGCCTAGTACAAGGGATCTCTTCAGCAGGACTAGAGATCAGCTTAGTTCCAGGGCCAGTCTGAGTGATGGACAATTATTTGGAGATGTCACTGAACTTGTCGCCCAGTCATGGGTTCCACCACCATAAATAAGGCTTTGTGTAGGAGCCAGGCTCATCAATATTCTGTTCTATTATGGGTGATGGATCTGTGTGGGATGGGGCTGACGATGTTTGGTTTACCTGTAGAGGATGTTATTGTATGGGCGGTTTTATAGAGGGTTGTACCTTTGTCTACTAGATGACTGAGATGGTGGAGAGCGCCGTCAAGTCCTTTGAAGACTTGGAGTTCCAGCAGTTGGAGAAGGAGAGCAGTCGAGAAGAGGAGAGAGAAGCTTCGTACCGACAGATCTCACAGAACCTTTCCCAGAAGCAGAATGAGCTGAACAAAAGGAAGGTAAGAACATCTGATAACTTGGCCACATCCCATACAGGGACCACGAGCCACGTGTTGGTGCTCTCACGGCAAGGACTGGATAGGCCTCCACCACTGATTATGTTTGCGCATGGAAATGCATCTCTATAGACATCCCATGTACAGTCAATATTTGTGCTTGCTTTGCATGTCTGAAAGTAGAGGGACATTCAACTCTACCTCATCTTCTTGTCTGGCAGGACAAAGTACTACGCTTTTGGGGGGCAGTGAGGAAAGCCGAGGACAAGGGGCGGGCCCAGAGGGTTTAAATTTGAAAGAAAAAACAAAGGTTTCCCAACTCTGAATAAGGGCCCAAAAACGACATAACATTGGGGGCTATACCCAGGGGTACCGCTCCTGGCCCCTCCCAGGAAAAACGTTATGCACCCTGACCATCCCCAAAAGATGGTTTTGGGAAGAAAAATTATTTTTTTTCCCATAATCCTTCTAGGGCCATAGAATACATTTTATACAGATTTTTTGGCGGGGTACAATCACTATGCTACAAGATGGAGCAAAACAAAAAATGTGGGAGCCCCATGTAAAAACCATATGCTTAGTTCCACCTGCCCTTCAGCATACCCCTTTTTCCCCAAGTTTCTATGTGTTCTCCATAAGAAACATCAAAGGACAAAAAATTAGGAAAACTGGGTGCTGCTTGGGATGAAGACAGAGTTTTGACGGGTTTTTGAAAATTTTTTAATTTTAGACTCAAGGGGTTCCTTCTTTAGGCTGTCCATAGTTGGAGCAGAATAAGCCGATGGCAGGGACCTCTGTTTATGTCCCTCAAGAACCAAGCAATCGGAGATGTTGAAATCAGCAGATCCATCCTTCTTAACCCTGACATTTGCCATTGAGAAGAGTCAGGATGACCCCAAATACAAGTGGATGGACTACTGGTCCTTCAAACATTGGTGGCTTGAGCCGATATTTATCTAATGTATATGGCCACCAGTAGAGTGGATCTGAAGAAACTTTACACGTTGCTTATTTGGTCTTGTGTGGACTGGAAGGAGAAAATGATGTCTTTAAAAGCAAAACTTAGTATCTGAGGAGGCCCTAAGTCCCCTGAGCCACATAAGAAGACAGTAATCCTAAATATAGTACGAAAGGGATTAGGGAGAGGCATCAGGTAGATGTGTGGAGACTTATATACCATTAGTTCCTCCACTGAAATTTAAAAATATCCTAAAAGGCTCATGGGAAATGAGCTCTGACTCTGTAGCGCCACCTATTGCAGTAGGGTTTCCTCAAAACACATCGACTTATTTAGCCTTGAATGTGGGGAAAATTAAACCAAACCCGAACTCATCTGCAGGCAGCTATTTCAGGGTGTTTGGCGTTAGCTCGTAGGTGTAACCTGAAGCCCTAGGTCCTAAAATCTGGAACCATGTTTTTGGTGTTTTCCATACATGATGGTAGAGGAGTCTTTGGGGGTGACTTCCCTCTTGTACCCCCATAGCGTAAGGGGTACTGGGGATTCCCCACGTTTCAAGACACCTGTATACACTCTAAAAAAAATATAGGGCGGCCAGAAATACTAAACCTAACATTCCCTGAATATCTATGATCCAGTATGAGATTAACCCTCCACATCCCCCCCCCATGTTGGACCCCCTGGTAGGTGGCTACTGGGGCTTCTGCCTTAGGAAGGGGAAAAACCCCCAATAAACTGAAAACGCTTCAGGACTCAGTGATCCCATTTCACCTTAATCCGCAAAAATAAAAAATGGGAAATGGCTGAAACCAACAGAAAGCTCCACCCAAGCCCCGACCCGGGCTTCTTCTTTGCTCTGGGGTCAGCGCTATGGAAAGCAAATTTACGGGGAAGAGAGGTAAGGTTGTACTTGCAGAACCCTTCCCCCCCCCTCCCCACAAAAGATTCCTTTCCCCCTCACAGGCAGATATATTCCCCCCTCCCTCCATGGGCTAAATTATTTTTTCCCTCCCCCCCAACCAATGGTATTCCCCCCCTCCCAGTCTGGCATAGTATCCATTCCCCCCCACCGGCCAACAGTATTCTCCCCCCCCCCCCCCCCCACCTCCACCGGCCCCGGCCGATGGTATTTTTTCCCTCCTCCACTGGCCAATAGTTTTCTCCCTCCCCCACTGTCCAACCCCCCCCCCCCCCCCCTCTACCGGCCAATAGTATTATTTCCCCCTTCCATCGGCCAATAGTATTCTCCCCCCCTCTACCGGCCCATAATACCATAATATTCTTTCCCCCCCCCACCCCGAGGGTTTTCCCCCCTTCAACCACTCAATAGTATTTTTCCCCCCTCCACCAGCCAATAGTATTCTTTCCCCTCTCCATCGGCCAATAGCATTCTCCCCCCCTCCACCAGCCAATAGTATTTCCCCCCCCCCCGCTCCATCAGCAAATAGTATTCCCCCCCCCTCTCCACAGGCCGATAGTTTTCTCCCCCCCCCACCGACCTAGTACTTTTTTTCCCCCCCCCCACCAGCCAAAATTATTTTCCCCCCCCCCCTCCCCCCCCACCCCAATAGTATTCTTTCCCCCCCTCCACCACCCAATAGTATTCTTTCCCCCCCCCCCCTTACCACCCCCAATAGTTTTTCTTTCCCCCCCTTCCACACCAATATATTCTTTCCCCCCCCCCCACCCAATATAATTTTTCCCCCCCCCTCCACCCCCCAAATATTTTCTTTCCCCCCCCCCCACACCTCCATCAACTACTGACTTTTTTTAGGGGACCCGCTAATACTAAGGCAACTTTATAATTCTTTTCGATTTTCCCTCGAATGCGGGGACCACCACCATTGCTGCATGGTTAGGTGGATTTGCTCATAGTAGATTAGGTTTGACACCAATCCATCGAGTCCAACCTATAACCCACAGGGTTTTTAAACCCATAGGCGGAGGTCAGTTGCCCACATGAAGGGGGGGGATGTATCCACTGGGAGGGGAAAAACCCCCCATTCACAGAGCTGGGAAGCTCGGAGCAGTGTGAATGAGCCGAAGTAAGGAAACGATACATCCCCTTTAATAACCTGAAGTTTGAAGACCTGTCTTGGTTTTTCGATCCACCCACTCCCTTAACCAACTTAGTTGCCCTCCTCTGCACCTGCTCCAGCTCCGCTATATCCTTCTTATACACCTTCACCCAAAAAATAACAACTTCAAGGTAGGGCCATCCCCAGCCGCCACTAAGGGGAAAAAAAGCTACCGAGGCTACCATGCAGTCTACCGAAGAAAAAAAACATCAAAAACCTGGTGGGAAATGGTGAACCTACGGATCAAAACCTTATTAATAAAGGATTAATTATATTATGTAAAAAGGATCAGGAAATTTCCCCCCTCCCCCTAAATATAACCATACTTTTTGGCCCTTGGGGTGGGTTTAAATACCAGCATGAATGAGAATGGGGGAATCAGGCCCAGATGTTTGGATGTATCTTAAAGGGGTTGTCCATCCTTTTCTGCTAGAAGGCTCCCAAGAAGAAAACCAGCAGATGATAGTGATCAGCTGTAATTTGTGGAGGAGCTTGGCAGCAAGCGTTTGGTTGTACTACAGCGCCACCGCAGGAAAAATGAAGTATTACATGGTTTTCATTGAAATGAATGGGCTGTCCGTGTGATGCATGGACGTGCCGGGTCCTCCAGCGCGATGGAGGCTCTTTGTAGCCGCTTTACAATCTGCAGCCCTCTATATGAACTAATAGATAACTCCTGTAATTTGGAGATTCTGTGACCTCATGGAGTCCATTATATTTTAGGAGAAGGATCGCTTGCTCGCTCTTACTGCGTTGAGTGGGAAAAGTGACGACCACCAGGACGGAAAGGAGGGTTCCCCTAAAAAAGTGAGTAAAAAGCCTTATACGTGACTCATGTCACACATCATCATCATCCTTATTGGGTGCTTCCCAGTTTCCTATCCCTTCACTAATTTATTTCGTTTCCCCCTATTCCTGCCAACACCCCCCCCCCCCCCCACCTTTATTCCTTTCCACCATCCTTTTACTTACACCCTCAATCTCCTACTATTTTCCTACACATCACATACACATCTAAGGCAGCACAGGAGCTCAGTGGTTAGCACAGTGCAGCACAGTTGCTCAGTGAGTACAGTGCAGCACGGTGGCTTATTGGTTAGCACAATGCAACACAGTGGCTCAGTGGTTAACACAGTGCAACATAATGGCTCAGTGGTTAGCACAGTGCAGCACAGTTGCTCATGGTACAGTAGCACGGTGGTTATTGGTTAGCACAGTGCAACACATTTGGCTCAGTGGTTAGCACAGTGCAACTCAGTGGCTCTTTAGCACAGGCAGCATAGTGCTCAGTGGTTATTCAGTGCAGCACAGTGATCATGCTTACACAAGGGTCTCAGTGGTTAGCACAGTAGAACAAGTGTCTCAGTGGTTAGCACAGTAGAACAAGTGTCTCAGTGGTTAGTACAGTGCAGCACAGTGGCTCAGTGGTTAGCACAGTGGCTTAGTGGTTAGCACAGTAGTTCAGTGGTAAGCACAGTAGTTCAGTGGTGAGCACAGTGAAGCACAGTGGCTCAGTGGTTAGCACAGTAGAACAAGTGGCTCAGTGGTTAGCACAGTAGAACAAGTGGCTCAGTGGTTAGCACAGTAGAACAAGTGGCTCAGTGGTTAGCACAGTACAGCATGGTGGCTCCAAGATAATACAGGTTGGTTTATCTGGAATTTAGATTGTGAGCTCCGATGGGGAACGGGACCAATAATCTCTTTACAGCGCTGTGGAGTATAACGGTGCTATATAGATGAATAGAACAAGGCTCTGTTCACATCTGTTTGTAGGTTCTCACAATAAATATTAAGGTGGAATTTAACACGGATCCTGCGCTGGATTCCGACCCCCATTCGTTTAAATGAAAAATCCACGCTCTTCACACAATAAACTACAGCGCGGATTATCTGTCATCCTGGGTGCGGAGAAAACCAAATGGATATGTCCATTCCTCGGAGAGCGCGTTGCTGGGTGATGTAGATGTGGGCGTCACCAGGGATAGGGCTAAAAATCTCAGGCAAAACTAATGAGCACCTTGGCGAGGATTTGCCTTTGGGCCAGATACGAGATTAAGATATGGGCCCTGGATGATTCCCACCGGTCACAGTGCACTTGTCTTATTGAAGTAGATTTGGAAAGAACTCCTTAGTTACACAGGTGTCATTGCAATGGCCCCCATTCTGCTCCCCTTTACTCTGCCTCTCACTGCCTCATCACCCCTCACTCTACCTCTCTCTGACCTGTCACTCCCAATTTACATCCCTTTTCCCCTATAGCCCTCACTTTACCTCCCTTTGCCTCATCACCCCTCACTCTACCTCCATTTGCCCCATCACCTCCACTCTACCTAACTTAGCCTCACCACCCCCCTACTCTACCTCATTTTGCCTCAACACCATTCACTCTACCTCTCTTTAACCCATCAGCTCCCACTTCTCCCTTTGCCCCATCACCCCTCACTTTACCTCCCTTTGCCCCATCACCCCTCACTTTACCTCCCTTTGCCCCATCACCCCTCACTTTACCTCCCTTTGCCCCATCACACCCCACTCCACCTCCTTTTGCCCCATCACACCCCACTCCACCTCCCTTTGCCCCATCACCCCTCACTTTACCTCCCTTTGCCCCATCACACCCCACTCCAACTCCCTCTGCCCCATCACACCCCACTTTACCTCCCTTTGCCCCATCACACCCCACGTTACCCTTCCCTGCCCTATCACCCCCACTCCACCTCCTTTTGCCCCATCACACCCCACTCCAACTCCCTCTGCCCCATCACACCCCACTCCACCTCCTTCTGACCCATCACACCCCACTCCACCTCCTTCTGACCCATCACACCCCACTCCACCTCCTTTGCCCCACACCCCACTCCACCTCCTTCTGACCCATCACACCCCACTCCACCTCCCTCTGCCCCATCACACCCCACGTTACCCTTCCCTGCCCTATCACCCACACTTTACCTCCCTTTGCCTCATCACCCCTGATTTTAACCCCCATCTGCCCATCACCCCCAGCTCTGCCTCCGTTCCTCTTTTCCTTTGTGTCTCTCTGCACTTTTGAGACCGTTCTCTTGTTTTAAGTAGGACTCCAATATAGTGGAACTCACTCCAAAGCATGAACCTCATATGTCCATGCACAAAATAAAAGTGAGTACACCCCTGGCAGCATGCTTACGCCTCACCCCCCTCCCAATCATAAACCTCTAACTGCATTGACATGGAAATTGTTCAGCAAGTCCTCCTCCATCTGTTACCGCTCTTCTCTGTCTACACTGGGTCTTGTTGCTGATTATGGACCAGGACTCTGCTGCACCCTACAGGCAGATCATGATATTACAAGATTATTATTATTATTATTATTTTTTTTTTTTTTTAAATCACTGTATTTTCTGTGTTTTATTTTCTCTGTAAATTCCTTTCCTCCATTCTTTAATCATGCTGATTACTGATCTGAATGATGATTTGAACACTTTTTATGATTTTTAACTACAGATCAGTGAAGCGATTCGCAATTTTGCCAGATTCCATATTTGATGCTTCACAGATTCATCGCTGTATAGAATAGTATGCGAGAACTGATTCCTCTACTATAGGACTATATTTGCTAAAAGAGATTCTTAAACTTGGCAAATCAACTCATCCTTGCATGTGATTGGCTGGAGAATTGCAAACCGAATCAATACAAATTCAAAAAAACTAAAAAAAAAAAACTAAAAAATCTTAACTCCATTAAAACAGTCGTCTAATATTAGAAAAACATGGAAGCTTTCTTCCTAAAACAGCGCCGCCTCTGTCCATCCTTGTATCTAGTATTGCAGTTTAGCCCTGAGTTGCAGTACCAGACCCAACCTGTGGACAGGGGTGGCGCCGTTGTTGAAAGAAAGCAGCCATGTTTTTCTTATCCTAGAAACCTCTTAACCAATTTTTTTTTATCAAAATCGCCTCCAAAAAAAAAAAAAAGTTTTGACATTTACCTAAAATTGTTCACTAGGGTCTGCAGAGAACCTCCAGCCTGCCCAGGAGAAGGGGAAATGCGCCATTTGTCCGGCAATCTGACCGCCCAGTTTCGCTCCACGGCAACAGTAAGTGGCCTCGTCTCCACCTTTTGTCTTTCTAACCTCAGACAATTTTTAGGTCATATTTTTAAAATTTAAAGGGGTTGTTCACTTAAAAAAAAAAAAAAACAGGTTTGCTGGTCAGGAGGGGTGAAAAACAGAAAAAGATCCCCAAAAAACAAAAACAAAATATTATATATTAAAAACATATACCTCTGCATACACAAAACAATTTTTTGGTGATATTTTTAATTTTGAAAGGGGTTGTTCACTTTAAGAAAAAAAAGGGTTTGCTGGGGAGGAGGGGTAAAAAACAGAACCCCCTTCCCCCAAACAAAAACTTATATGAAAAAAATATATAACTCTGCATACACAAAAAAATTTTAGGTCATATTTTAAATTTTTAAAGGCGTTGGAAACAGGTTTGCTGTCGAGGAGGGGTGAAAAACAGAAAAAATTCCCCCAAAACAAAAAAAATATCGCCCGTGAAACCACCGGCATTCTAGCATCACCGCTGATGGCGTCACGTTTATGGGCAGTACCCGCACCATCTGAGCACCAAAAACAGAACCTCGAGGCCCGGATTGGTCAGGGCACATGACTAATAACGGTAAAAACCCTTGGCAAGAAGCCCGGGCTGTATTACTCTACTCTTAAGAAAAGGAAATGCGGACATGGTAAGGGGCCGACTACCAGGTTGTTTGTGGTCGTTAAAATGGAGACACATAGCCTCTGGCAAAGGAGCCTGCATACACAAAACGAGTACATTAACTATAGTCTGTAGTGAAATAGACATAGTTGTGGGTAGTTACAGACAAAAGAGAAGACTTATGGGATAGAGTGACACATGGCTGTAGGATCTGACTGCACAGGGTTTGTTTGTGGTCTGTAACCATGGAGACACATAGCTCTGCATAGGAGCTGCATACACAAAACGATTGTACATTAAGCTATAGTCTGGTAAGTGAATGAGACATAGATTGATAGCTAGTTACAGACAAAAGAGAAGACTTATGGGATAGAGTGACACATGGCTGTAGGATCTGACTGCACAGGGTTTGTTTGTGGTCTGTAATCATGGAGACACATAGGTCTGCATAGTAGCTGCATGCACAAAACTGTTTTACATTAAGCTATAGTCTGGTAAGTGAATGACTCTTCTACCTGTCACCCATTACCTTGCAGCGTGTCTGGAGGGTGCCGGCCTGGCTCTACATCTTGCCGTCTCCTCCAGCAGTTCTGGTGGTAAGATCGCCTTAGCCATTAGCCCAAATCTTCAGATAGCAAGAAACCACAACCTGCAGTGTGAAGAGCGAAGATCTTGTGGAGGAAGATTGCAGACTGCTGCTCCCAGGCTTCCTGTGACATACAGGTATTCCAGATATACTGACTTGTCATAGTTTGTCCTTGCAGTTATAGGCAGTACTTTATGTTCAGGACCAAAAAACGCTGCAATACCACTTACAACCAGGAGAGAGGTGGTGGCGCTATTTTTGGAAGATAGGTGCCATGTTTTTTTTTTCTCATACATCTACTTTTTCTTCCTTCTCCATAGACCGATAGCTAAAATAGCAGAGATGGAGCGTCAGCTGCTTGAGGCCATGGCTGAAAAAGAGCGCCTCCTGAAGGCTAGGGTGAGTAGTGATCTACAGAATACACTGTGTAAAATAAGTATTTGATACACTGGCAAAATTTACAAATTTTTCCCCACCTACAAAGAATGGAGAATTTCTGAAAATCTTAATCGTAGGTTCACTTCAACCTGTGAGAGACAGAATCTAAAAAAAATCCGGAAAATCCCATTTTTAGGATTTTACATAATTAATTTGCATTTTATTGCCTGAAATAAGTATTTGATCAACAAAAAAGCAATAATTCTGCCTCTTTCAGACCTGTTAGTTTTTCTTTAAGGCCCTGTTCACACGACGGATTTGGCCGCGGTTATGGCCGCGGGTTCCGACGTGGTTCCCGCGGCCAAATCGCGCCTAGTTTATTAACATGGTTTCCTATTGGAAACCGCGTTAATATTCACACGCCGCGGGTTTGGGCACGGCTTCGGGGCCGCGGCCAAACCCGCACGTGTGGAGAACTCTCCTGTCAATTCTTGACAGGGAGTGCTCTGCGCGGTGGCCGCGGCTCACGGCGCGGCTTGCCCCCTGGTATTAACTTGCATGGGGGCAAACCCTCGGCGCAAGCCGCGCCCCAAACCACGCCCCACCCGCGCCGAGACCACGGCCAGCGCCCGCGCCGCAAACCCGCGTCGGGAGGCGCGAGTTTGCGGCGAGGTCTGACGTGTGAACGGGGCCTAAGAAGCCTTCTACTTTGCCCATTACCTGTATTAATTGCTCCTGTTTGAACTTGTTACCTGTATAAAAGACACCTGTCCACAAACTCAATCACACTCCAACCTCTCCACCATGGCCAAGACCAAAGAGCTGTCTAAGGACACCAGGGACAAAATTGTAGCCCTGCACAAGGCTGGATGGGCTAAAAGGGTAATAGGCAGCAGCTTGGGAGGAAGGTAAAAATCTGTTTGGGGCAATTATTAGACAATGGAAGAAACACAAGATGAATGTCAATCTTCCTGGGTCTGGGGCTCCATGCAAGATTTCGCCTCATGGTTTAAGGATGATTCTGAGAAAGGTCAGGAATCAGCCCAGAACTTCATGGGAGGACCTGGTCAATGACCTGAATAGAGCTGGGACCACAGTCTCAGATTACCATCAGTAAGATACTATGCCATCATTGATTAAAATCCTGCAGGGCGCACAAGGTCCCCCTGCTCACACCAACACACGTCCAGGCCTGTTTCAATGGCCATCTGGATGATCCATAGGAGGCAGGAGAAGGTCATTTTGGCAGATGAGACCAAAATAGAACTTTTTGGTATCAACACCATTCGCTGTTTTTGGAGGACGAAGAAGGATTAGCACAACCTCAAGAGCACAATCCCAACCATGAAACATCTTGGAATATCGTACTGTGGGGGGGGGGGGGGCTTTTCTGCAAAGGGGAGAGGACGACTGCACCGTATTGAAAGGAGGTGGGATGTACCATGTATCATGAGATTTTGGCCAACAACTTCCTTCCCTCAGTAAGAGCAATGAAGATTGGTCGTGGCTGGGTCTTCCAGGAGGACAATGACCTGAAAGACACAGCCAGGGCAACTAAGGAGCGGCTCCGTAAGAAGCATTTCCAGGTCCTGGAGTGGCCTAGCCAGTTTCCATACCTGAACCCAATTGAAAAACTTTGGAGGAACTGGAACTCAATGTAGCCCAGTGACAGCCCCGAAACCTGAAAGATCAGAAGAAGATCTGTATGGAGGAGTGGGCCAAAATGCCCACGTCAGGGTGTGCAAACTGGGTCAAGAACTACAGGAAACCTCTGACCTCTGTAATTGCAAACAAAGGTTTCTGTACCTAATATTAAGTTCTATTTTTTCTATTGTATCAAATACTTATTTCAGGAAATAAAATGCAAATTAAGTATTTAAAAATCCTACAATGGGATTTTCTGGATATTTTTTTTAGATTCTGTCTCTCACAGTTGAAGTGAACCTAAGATAAAAATGACAGATCTCTCCATTGTTTGTAGGTGGGAAAACTTACAAAATCGCCAGTGTATATTAATTGAATCCCCTGGGTAAAATCTAAAACAAGGTCCCCCACCTACTGTACCCCCTATAGATGTACCCCTGGACTGAGGTGTTGGAAAACAATTGGTAAATATTTGGTATTAGGAGCCTGAATGATAGGGTGCAGCAATGGAACAGATATGTCCTCTATCCCTGCATATTAAGGCAGAGCAGTACAGCAGATATGCTCTCTATCCCTGCATTGTAGGAGGCAGCAGTGCGGCAGATATGACCTCTATCCCTTTATGGTAGGGTCAGCTGTGTAGCAGATATGACCTCTATCCCTGTATGGTAGGGTCAGCAGTATGGAAGATATGCCCTCTATCCCTGTATGGTAGGGTCAGCAGTATGGAAGATATGCCCTCTATCCCTGTATGGTAGGGTCAGCAGTGTGGCAGATATACCCTATATCCCTGTACAGTAGGGTCAGCAGTGTGGCAGATATACCCTATATCCCTGTACAGTAGGGTCAGCAGTGTGGCAGATATACCCTATATCCCTGTACAGTAGGGTCAGCAGTGTGGCAGATATACCCTATATCCCTGTACAGTAGGGTCAGCAGTGTGGCAGATATACCCTATATCCCTGTACAGTAGGGTCAGCAGTGTGGCAGATATACCCTATATCCCTGTACAGTAGGGTCAGCAGTGTGGCAGATATATCCCTATATCACCTGTACAGTAAGGGGTCAGCAAGCCTGGTGGGAGAGTAGTTACCCTATATCCCTGTACTTAGGGTCAGCAGTTTGGCAGATATACCCTATATCCCTGTACAGTAGGGTCAGCAGTGTGGCAGATATACCCTATATCCCCGTACATTAGGGTCAGCAGTGTGGCAGATATGACCTCTATCAGAGGCGTAACTTGAAGCTCCTGGGCCCTGATGCAAAGAATGAAATAGGGCCCCCAGTGACCCTTTGTCCTTCCTATGTGGCCGGAGGGCTTTTGGGCCCCCTGAGACTGCTGGGCCCGGTAGCGGTTGCTACCTCTGCACCACTGTAGCTACGCCCCTGACCTCTATCCCTGCACACTATGGGGCAACAGTGTAGCAGATAGGACCTCTATCCCTGCATGAAAGGTGGCAAGAGTAGGTGACAGATAAACCCTCCATTCCTTCATGGTAGGGTCAGCAGTGCAGCAGATATGTCCTCAATCCCTGCATCATAATCATAGGGGGCAACATTGTGGCAGATATTCCCTCTATCACTGCATGGTAGGGTCAGCATTGTGGCAGATTTACCCTCTATCCCTCTATCATAAGTGGCAGCAGTGCGGCAGATATACCCTCTATCCCTCTATCATAAGTGGCAGCAGTGTGACAGATATACCCTCTATCCCTCTATCATAAGGCAGAGCAGTTTTTATGGGGACGATTACAAACCCTCTATCCCTCTACCAGAGGGGGCAGCAGTGCGGCAGATATACCCTCTATCCCTCTATCATAAGTGGCAGCAGTGCGCCAGATATACCCTCTATCCCTCTATCATAAGAGGCAGCAGTGCGGCAGATATACCCTTTATCCTTTTATCATAGGGGGCAGCAGTGCGCCAGATATACCCTCTATCCCTCTATCATAAGTGGCAGCAGTGCGGCAGATATACCCTTTATCCTTTTATCATAAGGGTCAGCAGTGCAACAGATATACCCTCTATCTCTCTATCATAGGGGGCAGCAGTGCGACAGATATACCCTCTATCTCTCTATCATAGGAGGCAGCAGTGTGGCAGATATACCCTCTATCCCTTTACCAGAGGGGTCAGCAGTGCGACAGATATACCCTCTATCTCTCTATCATAGGAGGCAGCAGTGCGGCAGATATACCCTCTATCTCTCTATCATAGGAGGCAGCAGTGCGGCAGATATACTCTCTATCTCTCTATCATAGGAGGCAGCAGTGTGGCAGATTTACCCTCTATCATAGGGGACAGCAGTGCAACAGATATACCCTTTATCCCTCTATTTTAGGGGGCAGCAGTGCGACAGATTTTCCCTCTATCATAGGAGGCAGCAGTGTGGCAGATATACCCTCTATCTCTCTATTATAGGGGGCAGAAGTGTGGCAGATATACCCTCTATCTCTCCATCATAGGAGGCAGCAGTGTGGCAGATATACCCTCTATCTCTCTATTATAGGGGGCAGAGGTGTGGCAGATATACCCTCTATCCCTCTATCGTAGGGGGCAGCAGTGCGGCAGATATACCCTCTATCCCTCTATCGTAGGGGGCAGCAGTACGGCAGATATACCCTCTATCCCTCTATCGTAGAGGGCAGCAGAGCGGCAGTTATACCCTCTATCCCTCTATCGTAGGAGGCAGCAGTGCGGCAGATATACCCTCTATCCCTGTATCTTAGGGGGCAGCAGTGCGGCAGATATACCCTCTATCCCTCTACCATAGGGGGCAGCAGTGCGGCAGATATACCCTCTATCCCTCTATCATAAGGGGCAGCAGTGCGCCAGATATACCCTCTATCATAGGGTCAACAGTGCAACAGATATACCCTCTATCTCTGTATCATAGGGGGCAGCATTGCGGCAGATATACCCTCTATCATAGGAGGCAGCAGTGAGGCAGATATACCCTCTATCTCTCTATCATAGGAGGCAGCAGTATGGCAGATATACCCTCTATCCCTTTACCAGAGGGGGCAGCAGTGCGGCAGATATACCCTCTATCCCTCTACCATAGGGGGCAGCAGTGCGGCAGATATACCCTCTATCCCTCTATCATAGCGGCAGCAGTGCAGCAGATATACCCTCTATCCCTCTACCAGAGGGGGCAGCAGTGCGGCAGATATACCCTCTATCGTAGGGGGCAGCAGTACGGCAGATATACCCTCTATCCCTCTATCGTAGAGGGCAGCAGTGCGGCAGATATACCCTCTATCGTAGGGGGGCAGCAGTGCGGCAGATATACCCTCTATCCCTCTACCAGAGGGGGCAGCAGTGCGGCAGATAAAACCCCTCTATCCCTCTATCGTAGGGGGCAAGCAGTGCGGCAGAATATACCTCTATCCCCTACTCTAGGGGGCAGCAGTTCGGCAGATTTTACCCTCAAAATCCCTCTATCGTGTAGGGGGCCAGCAGTGCGGCAGATATACCCTCTACCAGTAGGGGGCAGAAAGGTACGGCAGATATACCCTCTATCCCTCTATCGTAGAGGGCAGCAGTGCGGCAGATATACCCTCTACCATAGGGGGCAGCAGTGTGGCAGATATACCCTCTATCCCTCTACTAGGGGCAGCAGTGCAGCAGATATCCCCTTCTATCCCTTATGTAAGGGGGCATCAGTGCGGCAGATATACCCTCTATCCCTCTACCATAGGGGGCAGCAGTGCGGCAGATATACCCTCTATCGGAGGGGGCAGCAGTGCGGCAGATATACCCTCTATCATAGGGGGCAGCAGTGCGGCAGATATACCCTCTATCCCTCTACCATAGGGGGCAGCAGTGCGGCAGATATACCCTCTATCCCTCTATCGTAGGGGGCAGCAGTGCGGCAGATATACCCTCTATCCCTCTATCGTAGGGGGCAGCAGAGTGGCAGATATACCCTCTATTTCTGCTGGCCATATTCTTCTCAGTAGAAGCCTTATGTTTAGGGTGAGGCCACATGAGCCGCTGAAATCAGCCCCTATTTGGCAACCAATGGCCACACGAGTTTCTTGGTTTCATTGGCGCCAAAACCGTGCTGTGTGTTCCTAACCCATAGTTGCCAACTTTTGAAAGTGGAAAAGCAGGAGATTGAAGAGGGCGGCGCGCGCAGCGAAAAATTTACATGACCACGCCCATCTTGTTGGTGTGCCACGCCCACTTAGAAAAGCCACACCCACTCCACCTAAATACATAACAGCTCTGGAAGAAAGCCAGGTAGATGCCCTTCTAGCCAGGTAGATGCCCGTCTAGCCAGGTAGGGCCCCCTAATAGCCAGGTGATGCCCCTTAATAGCCATGCAGTGACCCCTAATAGCCAGGCAGTGACCCCTAATAGCCAGTCAGTAGCCCCCTACAGTAGCCAGGCAGTAGCCCCCTATAGTAGCCAGGCAGTAGCCCCCTATAGTAGCCAGGCAGTAGCCAGGTATTGCCCCCAGCAGCCGGGCATTGCCCCCAGTAGCCAGGTATTGCCCCAGTAGCCAGGTAGTGCCCCCAGTAGCTAATAAAAAAAATAATAAAAACTACTCACCTGACCAGGCTCCCAGCAACCCGTCAAGCTCCGGACGATCTCCTCAGCGTCGCAGGGGGAGTGAGTGCAGCCGCGCGTCACTCACCCTGCGACACTGAGGTGTATGTACAGCGCATACCGGCGCTGTACATACAGGGGGAGAAGGAAGGAGGAGAACGATCCCTCCTGCCTCCTCCCTGACTGTGCGGCTGCAGCCACACAAGTCAGTGAGACTCACTGGGCTTGTGAGCGGCTGCTGCGGCCGCTTCACCCGCCTGTAGGAGCGGCCCGGCGGCGCCAGAGTAGCGCACCAGTGCTACTCTTGCGCCGCGGTCCTCCCTCTGCCTGCTGGCGGCGGGAGGTTTGCCAACTCTGCCGGGAGGGCGGGGAGGGCGGGGGGGGACGACCCCATTAGCGGGTCCCCCCCGCCAAAAGCGGGAGAGTTGGCATGTATGTCCTAACCTGCGCTGGTCTGTGATTCTGTTGGAGGATACAAGGGTCTTACAGACAGGTAGTCACCTTTCCGATCCTGGTGTCTGTATGCCATGTGTGTGGGGGAGGCAGGGGCGAGGAGTCAGATGAACTCCAAGATTGATTAACGTTAGGGTGGATTCACACACGGCAGTTTTGTTGCAGAAATGAAGGGCCGTATGTATGTCTAGCAGTAAGACTGTCCTTGTTGCCCATAGCAACCAGAGCTCAAAGCAACCAATCAGAGCCCATAGCCACCAGAGTTCAAAGCAACCAATCAGAGCCCATAGCCATCAATCGGAGCCCATAGCCATCAATCGGAGCCCATAGCGATCAATCGGAGCCCATAGCGATCGATCGGAGCCCATAGCGATCGATCGGAGCCCATAGCGGCCAATCAGAGTCCATAGCGGCCAATCAGAGTCCATAGCTTCCAATCGGAGTCCATAGCGATCAATCGGAGTCCATAGCGACCAATCGGAGCCCATAGCGGCCAATCGGAGCCCATAGCGGCCAATCGGAGCCCATAGCGGCCAATCGGAGCCCATAGCGGCCAATCGGAGCCCATAGCGGCCAATCGGAGCCCATAGCGGCCAATCGGAGCCCATAGCGGCCAATCAGAACTCCGCTTTCATTTCATACAGTGCTCTGGAAAAATGAAAGCCAAGCTCTGATTGGTTGTTGTCAGCTCTGATTGGTTGCTATGAGCTCTGATTGGTTGCTATGGGCTCTGATTGGTTGTTGTGGGCTCTGATTGGTTGTTGTGGGCTCTGATTGGTTGTTGTGGGCTCTGATTGGTCGCTATGGGCTCTGATTGGTCGCTATGGGCTCTGATTGGTCGCTGTGGGCTCTGATTGGTCGCTATGGGCTCTGGTCGCTATGAGCCCTGATTGGTCGCTGTGGGCTCTAATTGGTAACTTTGGGCTCTGATTGGTTGCTATGAGCTCTGATTGGTTGCTATGAGCTCTGATTGGTTGCTTTGAGCTCTGATTGGTGGCTATGGGCAACAAAGACAGTCTTACTGCCAGACCATTATAATACATAAAGCCCTAAGTGTTTGCTGCAGATGCTGTCAGCTCCTGAACTGATCTTCAGTGGCAGAAATTTCTACAACAAATCTGAATTTAGTAAACTTCCTGTACGTGTTCCATTGAGTATGAAGATGGCGAAGAAATGTCTTCAATGGGAAAAAGTGTTGTAGTTCACGTCATATATTTACCAATTCAGAATTCCTGTTTATCGTATGTAAAAAGAAAAGAATCGCCGTCACCTATTGCTGTGTTTTCTGTGACATTAAAGCGCAGCAAAATATTACACGGCGTGTCTTATACATTTTATATATTTCTCTGTGGGAAAATCCGTGGTATGAGAGCCCCGCTGCTTAGTAATTATACAACGTAATCTGCTGCACCTTATTCATGTTTACACTTGACTTGATTCCCCGATGAATTATATCTGCAAAACTTCCAGGGCCTTAGAAAAAGTGAAATAAAGGCTAAAATACCTATCTCCTATCTATCTATCTATCTCCTATCCATCCCATATCTATCTATCTATCTATCTATCTATCTATCTATCTATCTATCTATCCATCCCATATCTATCTATCTATCTCTATCTATCTATCTATCCTATCTATCCTATCTATCTATCTATCTATCTATCTATCTCATATCTATCTTTCTCATATCTATCTATCTCATATCTATCTATCTCCTATCTATCCATCTTATATCTGTATCTATCTCATATCTGTATCTATCTCCTATCTATCTATCTCTATCCATCCCATATCTATCTATCTATCTCCTATCTATCTATCTATCTATCTATCTCCTATCTATCTATCCTATCTATCTATCTATCTCATATCTATCTTTCTCATATCTATCTATCTCCTATCTATCCATCTTATATCTGTATCTATCTCATATCTGTATCTATCTCCTATCTATCTATCTCTATCCATCCCATATCTATCTATCTATCTCATATCTATCTATCTATCTATCTATCTCATATCTATCTATCTCCTATCTATCCATCTTATATCTGTATCTATCTCATATCTGTATCTATCTCCTATCTATCTATCTCTATCCATCCCATATCTATCTATCTATCTATCTCATATCTATCTATCTATCTCATATCTATCTATCTATCTCATATCTATCTATCTCATATCTATCCATCTTATATCTGTATCTATCTCATATCTATCTATCTCATATCTATCTATCTATCTCATATCTATCTATCTATCTCATATCTATCTATCTCATATCTATCTATCTCATATCTATCTATCTATCTCATATCTATCTATCTATCTATCTATCTATCTCATATATATCTATCTATCTCATATCTATCTATCTATCTCATATCTATCTATCTATCCAATATCTATCTATCTATCTATCTATCTATCCCATATCTATCTATCTATCTATCTATCATCTATCTCATATCTATCTCATATTATCTCATATCTTCTCATATCTATCTACCTATTCATTCATCTATCCTCAATATCTATCTATTCCTCCATATCTATCTATCTCTTTAATCTATCTATTCTTTATCTATTATCTCATATCTATCTATCTCATATCTATCTATCTCATATCTATATCATATCTATCTCATATCTATCTATCTATCTATCTTTTTTTTCATATCTATCTTCTCAATATCTATTTTATCTCATATCTGTCTATCTCCCCCCCATCTATCTATCTCCTATTATCTATCTATTCTATCTCCTATTTTATCTATCTCCTATTATTCTTTCTATCTATCTCCTATCTATCTATATCCTATCTATCTTATCTATTCTATCTCTATCTGTCTATCTATTCCATATTTCTATATCATAATACTATCTATCTCTCTATCTCATATCCTTTCTACAGTATCTATCTCATATCTATCCCATATCTATTTATCTCATATCTATCTATCTATCTATCTCATATCTATCTATCTCATATCTGTCTGTCTGTCTATCTCATATCTATCTAATTCTTCTTATAATATAAATTAATCCACAGTTTCTATTTACTATACAATTGTCCAAGAAATGAACACAATAGAGTGGTATATGAATTGCTGATCCTGAAGGGGTTAAGTACACAACAGTGGAGCTCCCCTTTAATTCCTGCCTTCCAGCCCCATCCATAGCGCTGTGTGTGGGGCTGACCTCGCTGTCACATGACTGTCATACAAGTGCTTCTGCTTTTTGGAGGCGAGCCTCGGGCACCAGGTTTTCCCTCTGTGAGCAGACGGCGGGGTTGGAAGCTGCCTAGGACTCGGGTATGGAGTCCCTGTGTGTGGCTGTGTGCACTGGACTTGTTTGTGATTGTGTGTATGTGACTGTCTGTGTGACTGTGTGCAGTGGACCTGTATGTGACTGTGTGCAGTGGACCTGTGTGTGACTGTGTGTACTGGACCTGTGTATGTTATATGTTCACTGGACCTGTGTGTTATATGTGCACTGAACCTGTGTATGTTATATGTGCACTGAACCTGTGTATGTTATATGTGCACTGAACCTGTGTATGTTATATGTGCACTGGACCTGTGTCTGTTATTTGATCTCTGGACCTGTGTGTTATATGTGCACTGGACCTGTGTATGTTATATGTTCACTGGACCTGTGTGTTATATGTGTACTGGACCTGTGTGTGACTGTGTGTACTGGACCTGTGTGTGACTGTGTGTACTGGACCTGTGTGTGACTGTGTGTACTGGACCTGTGTGTGACTGTGTGTACTGGACCTGTGTGTGACTGTGTGTACTGGACCTGTGTGTGAATGTGTGTACAGGACCTGTGTATGTTATATGTTCACTGGACCTGTGTGTTATATGTGCACTGGACCTGTGTGTGTTATATGTGCACTGGACCTGTGTATGTTATATGTGCACTGGACCTGTGTATGTTATATGTTCACTGGACCTGTGTGTTATATGTGCACTGGACCTGTGTATGTTATATGTTCACTGGACCTGTGTGTTATATGTGTACTGGACCTGTGTGTGACTGTGTGTACTGGACCTGTGTGTGACTGTGTGCACTGAACCTGTGTATGTTATATGTGCACTGGACCTGTGTGTTATATGTGCACTGGACCTGTGTGTTTTATATGTTCACTGGACCTGTGTGTTATATGATCACTGGACCTGTGTGTTATATGATCACTGGACCTGTGTGTTATATGTTCACTGGACCTGTGTGTTATATGTTCACTGGACCTGTGTGTTATATGTGCACTGGACCTGTGTGTTATATGTGCACTGGACCTGTGTGTTATATGTTCACTGGACCTGTGTGTTATATGTTCACCGGACCTGTGTGTTATATGTTCACTGCACCTGTGTGTTATATATGCACTGGACCTGTGTGTTATATGTGCACTGGACCTGTGTGTGACTGTGTGTAATGGACCTGTGTATGTTATATGTGCACTGGACCTGTGTGTTTTATATGTGCTTTGGACCTGTGTTTTATATGTGCACTGGTGCTGTGTGTGTTATATGTGCACTGGACCTGTGTGTGTTATATGTGCACTGGATCTGTGTGTTATATGTTCACTGGACTTGTGTGTTATATGTGCACTGGACCTGTGTATTATATGTGCACTGGACCTGTGTATTATATGTGCACTGGAGCTGTGTGTGTGACTGTAGGCACTGGACCTGTGTCTGTTATACATGCACTGGACCTGTGTGTGTTATACATGCACTGGACCTGTGTGTGTTATACATGCACTGGACCTGTATGCGTTATATGTGCACTGAACCTGTGTGTGTTATATGTGCACTGGACCTGTGTATTATATGTGCACTGGAGCTGTGTGTGTGACTGTATGTACTGGACCTGTGTATGTAATACATGCACTGGAACGGTGTGTGTTATACATGCACTGGACCTGTATGCTTTATATGTGCACTGAACCTGTGTGTGTTATATGTGCACTGGACCTGTGTATTATATGTGCACTGGACCTGTGTGTATTATATGTGCACTGAACCTGTGTGTTTTATAGATGCACTGGACCTGTGTGTATTATATGTGCACTGAACCTGTGTGTGTTATACATGCAGTGAACCTGTGTGTGTTATATGTGCACTGGACCTGTGTATTATATGTGCACTGGATCTGTGTGTGTGACTGAGTACAACTGGAACTGTGTGCCCTGGGCCTGTGTGTGTGACTGTGTGCACTGGAGCTGTGTGTGTTTTATATGTGCACTGTATGAACCTACTATATAGGCTATGCAGCACTTCTGTATACTCATCCTATATACACTGTATCCTCACCAGCCTCGGCTGCTCCCGGCATGCCGCGTCCTAGCCCCATCTGACAAACAAGTTTTTCATGTTTGTTCTGCGCCTTTGCAAACACAGCAGATAAGAGAGCATTTACCATAAAATGTAAGAAAACAGCCTGAATCCCTGCCCTGGACTCGGTCACATTGCTTGCCACGGCTTTCCTACTTATATCTCTACTTGGAAAAGCTGGGTGACAGCTGAATACGCCTGCCATAAGGGATGATGGTAAATCTAGGAATCTGATGGATGGGATATATTACTATATAGTATGGTGTATACCAGCAGACGTCACTGGGAGAGCGGGAGGACAAGCTCTGGAAGCTTCTATAAACATTAGGATTACGGATTTGCTGCAGATAGACAAATCTAGTCATAGGAGTCCAGAGATGAACAGCAGAGAGGAGGAATACAGGAGGATAAAGCTACCACTATATTCTATAATAATATGTCAGCGGTGACCGACGGAGATGAAATGTTATGTGATGTTGTTATCCATTTTGTTATCTATTTTCTACCTATCTACCTATCTATCTATCTATCTATCTATCCCTCTATCCCATATCTATCTATCTATCTATCTATCTATCTATCTATCTATCTCTCTATCTCTCTATCTATCCTATATCTATCTATCCTATATCTATCTATCCTATATCTATCTATCCTATATCTATCCTATATCTATCTATCTTATATCTATCTATCCTATATCTATCTATCCTATATCTATCTATCCTATATCTATCTATTCTATATCTATCAATTTTATATCTAGCTATAAATTCTATATCTATCTATCTATCTCATATCTAACTATCTATCTCATACCTATCTATCTCTATCTATCTATCTCATATCTATCTATCTATCTATCCTATATCTATCAATTTTATATCTAGCTATGAATTCTATATCTAACTATCTATCTCATATCTAACTATCTATCTCTATCTATCTATCTATCCCTCTATCCCATATCTATCTATCTATCTATCTATCCTATATCTATCTATCTATCCTATATATATCTATCCCATATCTATCTATCCCATATCTATCTATCCTATATCTATCTATCCTATATCTATCTATCCTATATCTATCTATCCTATATCTATCTATCTATCTATCCTATATCTATCTATCTATCTATCCTATATCTATCTATCTATCTATCTATCCTATATCTATCTATTCCATATCTATCTATCCTATATCTATCTATCCTATATCTATCTATCCTATATCTATCTATCCTATATCTATCTATCCTATATCTATCTATCTATCCTATATCTATCTATCCTATATCTATCTATCTATCCTATATCTATCATATCTATCCTATATCTATCTATCTATCATATATATATCTATCCTATATCTATCTATCCTATATCTATCTATCCTATATCTATCTATCCTATATCTATCTATCCTATATCTATCTATCCTATATCTATCTATCCTATATCTATCTATCCTATATCTATCAATTTTATATCTAGCTATGAATTCTATATCTATCTATCTATCTCTCTATCTCTCTATCTCTCTATCTCTCTATCTCTCTATCTATCTATCTCGTACCTTACCTGACCCCCTTCACCCACTCAAAGTCTTGCATGCTCAGGCTGATGATCTATCAGATTTTCTCAGACAAGATCAAAACGATCATATATGTTACAATCCAGTTCTTCCATTCCCCCTCAGTCAGTGACTTCCATACATATGTGTATGCACCACATGTCATTTGCCTTCTTGTTGCCCCTGTAGCACTTGCGCCCCCTATGTACACATTGTGGAATCACTGGTTTGTGCCACACGACAACCTCCACTATTCTACACAGAGACCATCACAGAAACGCCCCTGGAGCCTGCTACACGTAGACAGAAAGCGCTGCCCCGGACTCCATGGACCTGTGTCTGTACCAGGCTCATGTACTCTGTGACTATGGCGCTGCTGCATGTAGTGACAGGGCCGAGCGGGGATGATCGCACACTGCACCCAGGATTTATTACTTCTCCCCTTGGAGCTGCCATTGTTTTCGTTGGGTGGAGTTCACACATAAAGTGTAATTGTTCCAGTGATGAGAGCGAGGCCAAGCGTGACTTCATGCTCCTCAGCGTTTCACAATGCGCGGCCTGTATTGCTGCAGACACCTGCACCGCCGCCGTCCTGTCCTCGCACGGTTCACACCTACAGCAGGTTATTTTCCTTGCAGCGTTTCCATCCACCCTCGGGTGGCGCTGCAGAGTGCTCCTCAAGTTGCAGCTGTCTTGACAGTTCTCTGTCTTTTCTGCTTTATCCCAGGAGGAGAAGAGAGCAGCTAAAGAGATGACTAAACGCCTGGAAGCAGAACAAAACCACGTGAAGGAAGAAGCTTCTGCCTCCAACCCCCCCCATAGTGCCGGCAGCCGCACCTGAGCCTACTGCAGAGCCGGTGAGTCCGCACCCCCTGGCACTCACTTTTCTACATTTCCAGGTTACATACAAGTTAGGTAATATTGCACATTTTACTTTAGATTTTAAGTATTGCAGTTGCATTATGTTTTATGCTCCAGTCACATCCAGAGCTGCATTCAGAATTCTGCAGTTTTCTGTTAGAAACAGATCCATCTCTTAAAGGGGTTTTCCGAGACTTTTAAAAAGCCTTGGAAAAAGTCTGTCATGTGAACCTATCCTTAAAGGGGCTTTCCAAAATATTTTAAAAAAGTCTGACATGTGAACTGATTCTTAAAGGGATTCTCCAAGACTTCTCCCATCGCCACTGTTCCAGTGGTGCGAGAGCTAGTCTCCACCCACCCGGTCCCTCACTGATGATGTCACGTTCATAGATCGCATTATGCTGCAGTGTTCCCCCCTGGTCCCTCATTGATGATGTCACGTTCATAGATCATATGATGCTGCAGTGTTCCCCGTCCTTCACTGATGATGTCACGTTCATAGATCACATGATGCTGCAGTTCCCCTGTCCCTCACTGATGACATCACATTCATAGATCACATGATGCTGCAGTGTTCCCCCATCCCTCATAGATGATGTCACATTCATAGATCACATGATGCTGTAGTGTCCCCCCGCCCCCTCACTGATGATGTCATATGTATGGATCACATGCTGCGGCAGTGTTTCCTCCGGTCCCTCACTGATGATGTCCTTTTCATGGATCACATGATGCTGCTGTGTTCCCCCCATCCCTCACTGATGATGTCACGTTCATGGATCACATGATGCTGCGGTGTTCCCCCCGTCCGTCACTGATGATGTCATGTTCATGGATCACATGATGCTGCAGTGTCCCCCCATCCCTCACTGATGATGTCAAGTTCATGGATCAGATGATGCTGCAGTGTTCCTCCCTGTCCCTCACTGATGATGTCATATTCATAGATCACATGATGCTGCAGTGTCCCCCGTCCCTCACTGATGACGTCACGTTCATAGATCACATGATGGTGCAGTGTTCTTCCCCTCTGTCCTTCACTGATGATGTCATATTCATAGATCACATGATGCTGCAGTGTTCCTCCCTGTCCCTCACTGATGATGTCATATTCATAGATCACATGATGCTGCAGTGTCCCCCGTCCCTCACTGATGACGTCACGTTCATAGATCACATGATGCTGCAGTGTTCTTCCCCTCTGTCCTTCACTGATGATGTCATATTCATAGATCACATGATGCTGCAGTGTTCCGCCCTGTTCCTCACTGCTGATATCACATTCATAGATCACATGATGCCGCAGTGTTCCACCCCGTCCCTCACTGATGATGTCATATTCATAGATCACATGATGCCGCAGTGTTCCCCTCTCCCTCACTGATGAGGTCACATTCATGGATCATATGATGCTGCAGCCAATCACTGACCTCCGCGGTCACATGCTGCACATGCGGATTGGCTGCAGCATCATGTGATCCATGAACGTGACGTCATCAGGGAGGGAGCCAGGGAACACTGAAGCTCTTACAGTGCAGGGACAGTGGTGATGGGAGAGGCAAGTATGTAGGCATTTTCTATTTAACCACAGCGGTAGGTATTTTCTTTCAAAGTCTTGGAAAACCCCATTAAAGGTTGGTTCACGTCAGACGTATGCAATCGGTGTTTTCCTGGGCAGTGATCTGAGGTGACACCTTGAATTTCTGCCAAGGATTTTTACTTTACAGAGGCGTCATTTACCTCTGATTTATTCAACATATCAATGGGGTGAACCCGCGCCACTCCTGCCGCAGCGGGGTCTGATGAAGATCCACTGAAAAGAATAGACGCTATGGGCCTTATGTATGAAAACTGTCTAGCAGTAAGATGGCCTTTGTTGCCCATAGCAACCAATCAGAGCCCATAGCAACCAATCAGAGCTCACAGCAATCAATCAGAGCTCATAATAACCAATCAGAGCCCATAATAACCAATCAGAGCCCATAGCGGCCAATCAGAGCCCATAGCGGCCAATCAGAGCCCATAGCGGCCAATCAGAGCCCATATCGGCCAATCAGAGCCCATAGCTGCCAATCAGAGCCCATAGCGGCCAATCAGAGCCCATAGCGGCCAATCAGAGCCCATAGCGGCCAATCAGAGCCCATAGCGGCCAATCAGAGCCCATAGCGACCAATCAGAGCCCATAGCGACCAATCAGAGCCCACAGCGACCAATCAGAGCCCACAGCCATCAATCAGAGCCCATTTCATTTCTTATGCAGCTCTGGAAAAATGAGTTGGGCTCTGATTGGTTGCTATGATCCCTGATTGGTTGCTATGATCCCTGATTGGTTGCTATGGGCTCTGATTGGCTGCTATGGGCTCTGATTGGTCGCTATGAGCTCTGATTGGTTGCTATGATCCCTGATTTGTTGCAGTAAGCTCTGATTGGTCGCTATGATTCCTGATTGGTTTCAATGAGCTCTAATTGGTTGCTATGGGCTCTGATTATTTGCTATGGGCTCTGATTGGTAACTATGGGCTCTGATTGGTGGCTATGGGCTCTGATTGGTCACTATGAGCTCTGATTGGTCGCTATGGGCTCTGATTGGTCGCTATGGGCTCTGATTGGTCGCTATGGGCTCTGATTGGTCGCTATGGGCTCTGATTGGTCGCTATGGGCTCTTATTTGTTGCTACGAGCTCTGATTGGTCGCTACGAGCTCTTTTTGGTCGCTATGGGCTCTAATTGGTTGCTATGGGCTCTGATTGGTCACTATGATTCCTGATTGGTTTCAATGAGCTCTAATTGGTTGCTATGGGCTCTGATTGGTTACTATGAGCTCTGATTAGTCGCTACGAGCTCTGATTAGTGGCTACGAGTTCTGATTGGTTGCTATGGGCTGTGATCCTTTGCTCTCAGTTCTGATACAAAGGAACAAACAAAGAAAGCCTTAGAACTAGACCGTTTTCATACATGTGGCCCAAAAGTTCAAATCGCTACTTTTTGTCATTTTAGCCCCGGTTCACACGGCTTATTCCAGACGGAATTGCGAGCCGGATTGCGCTCGCAATTCTGGCTTGAATAAGGGGCGGGGGCGCGGCCCACCGGCCCCATAGACTTCCATTATCCACGGCGCGTATTGCGCCTGGATAATGTGCATGTCAGTTTCTCCCCGCCCGGCGGCTTCGCCGAGCTGAGAGGAGCGAAGGAATCCACTGTTCTCCATGAGAACGGTGGATTACCGTAATTACTGCGACGGATTGGCGGCGTACTGCAGCGCAAATCGGGCGCGCAGTACGGCGCCAATCTGCGCCGAAATAAGCCGTGTGAACGGCCCCTTACATATAAAAAAAAGGTTACACAGAATTGGTCTCACCCCGTCTTTGAAAGTCCAATCTATTAAAATATAACACCATTAATCCAGTCCGTTAAACACCAAAGAAGAAAGAAGTTTCCAAAAGTCACAATTTTGTGGTTTTTTTGGGTCTTTTCAGGTCCCCTAAAATTTGGAATAAAAGTGATCAAAAAAGTCACATCTATTCCAAAATTGTACCAATAAAAAGTGCACTTCAGCCCGCAAAGTATGTCCCCTCACTCAGCTCCATAGGTGGAAGAACAAAAGACAAAAACACTGCATATATGGTATTTCCGGAATCTTATCAACCTGCGAACACAGATAAAGCATCATTTATACTGAAGAGTCAACGGCGTAAGAAAAATACATTTGAAAATGGCAGGCTGAACTGGATGGACGTCTTGTCTTTTTTCGGCCTTACAAACTATGAAATGGCTGTGACCTTAGGGCTTAAAGGGGTTGTCTCACTACAGGGATTGCTGCTTTTTATGTTAAAGATCTTACAAAAACAAGTCACTTTGCGATATGTGTCCATTAACAGTGTCCTACCTATTCCTAGATATCCCCTCTTGTATGGGCTGCATCAGCTCCTCAGGTCGCTATAGCTACAGACCTGTTCGATCTCTCATGATAGGCTGCCAGCACTGGTTGCTATAGTTACAGACCTGTGTGATCTCTCATGATAGGCTGCAGTGCTGTGCTTAGTAACTGTTTGATCTCTCATGATAGGCTGCCAGTACTGGCTTCTATAGCTACAGACCTGGCTTCTACTACAGCCTAGTAGAAGCCAGTAAACACACCCCTGAATTCAAAAGAAAAAAAGAAAACAGGACTGAGGTGAGATGAATCAATGTATTGAGACAACCCCTTTAAGATTGTCCATCTTTCCAATGAGGTGGACAAAGGGTGACGATGAAAGGAAAGGGAGAAGAACCCAGATTTGCAAAAAGAAAAATCACAAATGGGACCTCCTGCTCCCACTGTCCCAAAATCTATGAGCTCAGTCATTCTCGTTTCGAGCGCCCGCCGATGAGCAGTCCAGGCCTGTACAGCAGCAATTTGCATCCTTTTGCTAAGGAGCAATTAAAATGTGAATTCAGTGTTGTAATGGGAATACATGGATATTAATGGGGGTTCAAGCTCGGATACCCAGACCATGACATGAAGGGCGCTTTGGGTAGAATTCCCCTTTTAAAATGGGGATTGATGTAGGTTAATGGCTGCACCCATCCTCTGAGACCACACACCAATTACATTGAGATCTCTGTCTTCATTGCAGCCGCCTCTTGACCTTAGATCGTATCTGGAAGCATCGGGTCACAGTGTAGAGACCTGTCCGCATGTCCGGGTGAGCGCAGCGTGCTGCAAGGGTTATCTGGTAAAGATGGGCGGCCGGATAAAGACATGGAAGAAGCGCTGGTTTGTGTTTGACAGACAGAAGAGAAGACTGGCCTACTATGCGGGTAGGTGGCTCCTAGGTAGATGGCGGTAGAGTGTGTTATAATAGATATACATGATGTAGATGAGTATATTGTTATAATGGATATATGTGATGTTCATGAGTATACAATGATGTGTTGTAATGGATATATGTGATGTACATGAGTATATAATGATGTGTTATAATAGATATACATGATGTAGATGAGTATATTGTTATAATGGATATATGTGATGTACATGAGTACAATGATGTGAGTATAATGGATATATGTGAAGTGTTTGAGTATACAATGATGTTATAATGGATATACGTGATGGAGATGAGTATATAATGACACTTGTTATAATGGTTCTGTAGACAAAGAAGAGCAGAAGCTGAAGGGGGTGATCTATTTCCAGGCGATAGAAGAGGTGTATTATGACCACTTACGCAGTGCATTTAAGGTGAGTAGTGTATAAGGGAAAACATTACTATAGAGGATAAAGTTCTATCACACATACTATATAGTGCTAGCTGCAGTGCCTCTTCCATAGCGTGTCAGCTGCTTTGCCCCCTCTATAGAGTGCCAGCTATAGTGTGCCTACAATAAATTGATAGCCATGGTGATCTTTTCTTGTGTTATTAGTCAGGGACTCCCCTCCATAGAGTGTGAGAGTGTCCCCACCAGTCAATCTGCCCCTCCTGTACAGTCCCATTGTCCCCACCAGTTAATGTGCCTCTCCTATACAGTCATAGTGTCCCCACCTGTCAATGTACTCCTCCTATACAGTCCCAGCATTCCCATCAGTCATTGTGCCCTTCTATACAACCCTGTGTCCTCACCAGTCAATGTGCCCTCTTATACAGTCCCGCTGTCCCCACCAGTCAATGTACCTCTCCTATACAGTCCTAGTGTCCCCACCAGTCAGTGTGCCCCTCCTATACAGTCCTAGTGTCCCCACCAGTCAATGTACTCCTGCAATACAGGCCCAGAGACCCCACCAGTCAATGACCTCCTCCTATACAGTCCTAGTGTCCCCACCAGTCAATGTACTCCTATACAGTCCCAGTGTCCCCAGCAGTCAATGCACCCCTATTATACAGTCCCATTGTCCCCACCAGTTAATGTGCCTCGTCTATACAGTCCTAGTGTCCCCACCTGTCAATGTACTCCTCCTATACAGTCCCAGTGTACCCACCAGTCAATGTGCCATCAAACACAGGCCCGCTGTTCCCACAAGACAGAGAGCCCCTCCCATACAGTCCAAGTGAACACACCAGTCAGTGTGCCCCTCCTATACAGTCCCAGTGTCCCCAGCAGTCAACGTGCCCCTCCTATACAATCCCAGTTCCCCACAAGTCAATCTGCCCCTCCTGTAGAGTCCCAGTGTTCCCACCAGTCAATGTGCCCCTCCTGTACAGTCCCAGTGTTAAAATGCCTGGACACACTGTCCAGACAAAACATGGACCTCTGCCTACCCCTAAGTGCAAGTCACAGTACCCCCCTTAAGGTGAACACCAGTTCTACCTCCTGCACACTAACACCCGCCATAGCCACTGACCAGGGTCCACACACTGACATTCCTCCCTTCCATAGTCAGACCTTTCCCTTGTACAACCATATTGGTGAACTTTCGGCGCATTCGTCAAGTACTAATTTGCCGTTTCCTTCTCCAGTGCCCACCTCCCAAGCTGACATTTTGTCTGAAGACCTTTGAGCGTCTGTTTTGTATGGTGGCCCCAACCCCAGAGGCCATGAGGATATGGATGGACGTCATGGTCACGGCAGCTGAGGAGAACTCACGATACTGAGAACTTTTAGGACTTGTGCAAAGGAAGGAGGGGAAGACGAGCACATGAAGCAAGGACTAAAAAGAAGGAACTTGTGAGAGAAATATGACTGACGCCACAGAAGGAAAAAAAAAGAACCGTCTTGTGTGAAGCATATGACCGGAGTATGGAAAGTTTTATGGGCCAGCTCCTGGTGAACACTATTTTTTGGATAGACGTCCATTCATTAGGCGGCTCCTTGTTTGTGTGAACTTATATTTGACCTGTTCTGGATGTAATATAATCGTACTCAATGCTTTGTGGTCTTAATGGACGACGTTGTCTGTACATACATTGAGGTTGGGGGATAATATAACCTGTATAAATGTACACCCGGTGCATCTACGTTCATGACCAAACATGAGGAACACCACTTTGTACTTTATTCTGGAAATCCTGTGACTTTAAAGCTCAGAAAGTTTTAAAGGCGGCCATTTTGACTAGAAAAGACCTCAGAATCTGAGGTACAAAATGGCTGCCATGACTATTGGGAGGTTGTTGGATCTCCTGGGAGAGTGCCAGAAACCAACGGAAAACCACCAAAGACATAAGAAATGGGAAATGTTCTGAGAAGGTCTTCCAAACATGGCAGAAACCAGGGTGAAACTAAATCCAGATTTCGAGGCCATAACTAATGGTGTTTTAGAACTATCTAGAGTACACCTGTCAAACACAAGGCCCAAGGGACGAATGCGGCCCACTGCTTCCTTTTATGCTCACGAGAACTTAGATACAGCGAGCAGGGGTGGACAAGATCTCGCTGCAGATTCAGACTGGCTTTCCACTTTCACTGAGGATGCAGCCATCGCCTGGCAGAGGCAGTGGCACCAGCACAAAGAGTGTGTGCCATCTTGGGATGTGCGCCATCTCCAGTGCGCTCCTCCACACTGCTATGTTCAGGAACTCACTGGTCGTGGCATTGGAATGACAGCCATACCGAGGCACCATAGCCACCCTCCAACCATAATACCGATGTGGCCCTCATTGAAGTTGAGCTTGACACCCCTGGTCTAGAGAGAAAGATATAGCCTTGTGAATCATAGCAACCAATCAAAATTCAGATTTTATTTTCGAATTTGCACTGAATTATGGTCACCAAATTGGTTAATGCTATGGGCAATAAGGAACTTTCATTGATAAAGTGCTCAAACTATTACATATAACAGAATCCACTAAAAGGCATGCACTTTAAACATATCCATTGAGGGGGTGTTCCCACCGTAGACTTTGATGGCATATTGATAGGATATGCCCCCTAAGAGTGATAGGTGCGGATCCCACCTCTCGGGTATGGACCACCTAAATTGTAGGCTCAGAATGGAGAGACAGTCCTGCTTGTGTACGGGTCTCCATTCTGCTCTATGGGAGTTCCCAGTACAGAGGAGCGCTGTGTTCTCCATCTGTTCTGTGGGAGTTCCCAGTACAGAGGAGCGCTCTGTTCTCCATTCTGTTCTATGGGAGTTCCCAATACAGTGGAACGCTGTGTTCTCCATTCTGTTCTTTGGGAGTTCCTAGTACAGGGACGCTCTGTGCTCTCCATTCTCATCTATGGGAGTTCCAGGTACAGGGGAGCGCTATGTTCTTCATTTTGTTCTATTGAAATTCCCAGCACAGGGGAGCGCTGTGTTCTCCATTCTGTTCTATGGACGTTCCCAGTACAGGGGAGCGCTGTGTTCTCCATTCTGTTCTATGGGAGTTCCCAGTATAGGGGAGCGCTGTGTTCTCCATTCTATGGGAGTTCCCAGTACAGGGGAGTGCTGTCCTCTCCATTCTGTTCTACGGAAGTTCCCAGTACAGGGGAGCGTTGTGTTCTACATTCTGTTCTATGGAAGTTCCCAGTACAGGGGAGCGCTGTGTTCTCTGCTCTGTTTTATGGGAGTTTCCAGTACAGAGGAGCGCTGTGTTCTCTATTCTGTTCTATAGGAGTTCCCAGTACAGGGGAGTGCTGTGTTCTCCATTCTGTTCTATGGGAGTTCCCAGTTCAGGGTAGCGTTGTGTTCTCCATTCTGTTCTATGGGAGTTCCCAGTACAGGGGAGCGCTGTGTCCACCTAGCAATTTGCCATCAAAGTCTATGGTGGGAACACCCTTTTAAACATATAAATTTTTTACAGTGAGGACCTATGGGTGATGGATGCCACTATTTGGCGTCCATTTAGCCTATACGTCCTGGCATATACCTTAAACAGAGGCCATAAATGTGACGTAAAACTAGACGAACTTTTATCGGATGTGGTATTAGCAAGATGGCCGTTTCATTGCCTAAGTAGTTATAAATCTCCTAAAAATATAATGATGGTTTTGTAATGTGTTTGGACGGAATTGAAGCGGTTGCTGCTTAGAGGGTTCATGTATGTGTTTGTAGGAGGACTACATTTGTTGGCAATGAATGATATAATGTAGCACCCAGGGGCCCACACTGGACGGGGGCCCAAAACAGGAACCAGTGAAATTTCCATATTGTGCAATGTTTTTAATCTAATTCTGCTGCTAACGGACATTTATAAATAAAGTTGGACAGTTGACATGTAGTGTGCGTTACCTTGTTGCCTACGGCAACCAATCAAAATTCCTTTTCTACACTGTGCTAGGAAAATGAAAGCCGCATTCTAATTGTTGCAGTAACAGCTGTCTGAATACTGAGGCCTGTCATATCTGAGTCTGAGGCTAGTCGCCATTTGTTGTAATACAAAAAAAAAAAAAAAAATGTGACCTATTGTGTAGCCTTCCAGGACAACCTGTTGCCAAAACACAAAGATGACAATATGGCTGCCTAAAGATCAGTTAAAGCTTGGTGATATCTATGAGGCACTAAAAGCAGCCATTTTGTGGACTGAGTGAAGATCACAAAATGGCTGCCTTGCAAGCCACTTGAAATTGGACGATATTAGTGAGACAATTCGTTCTTTCTCTGTCTCGGGAATATCCTCAGTTTTTGGTCACATCTGCTTTAATAAGTGCCATCATTTTAGAATAAAAAATCAGGATATTTAAAGAGGTTGTCCAGTAGTGGCCCAAAATAGATTAAAACTAATACTGAGCTGTCCCTCGCTGATGTCGCTCCCGAGCTACTGGCGATCCACTCCTATCGACTTCTTTGTTCTCGTCCCAATATGCTGAGGGGACTTGCACTCCATTGTAAGTGAATGGAGCGCGAGCCTCTTCAAGCCTGGAAATTTAAAAGGAGCGGATCCTCAGGAGCGACAGCAGTGGAGGACATTTTTTATTTTAATATTTTGGATCGCTCTGGACATGTAATTTTTTTTTTTTTTTTTTTTACTGGATAACCTCTTTAAGCCCAACATGGGAATATCCCCAAAATGGCTGTTTGGGTTGATATAAACCCTACCTCTTTTGTGCCCAGTTTGGGCATTTGTCCCAATCGGGACTAAATATTGGCAAATTTGTGAATTTTGATCAATAAGTGGCCTTTTGAGATTTATTTATTTTTTTAGGCCTCAGTACTTTTTGTAGTGAATGATGTAAATGATCAGCCGACCATTGTATATATTTATGTTTTTTTGGGACATGTTATCTTGCACAAAAACAAAAATTCCAGAAATCCTCAAACTGTGTTTTTACGGAGTAAATTTTGCAAAGTTTCCTGTGACTTGTGCCCATCTCCCATAGGAATGTATGGAAATCTGCGCCGCACTGCAACTTCGGTGCAAAAATTGGATAATTCAGTGGTGGCGATAAAGTTGCATACAGCGATTTTGGGACATGTTGCAAAATCTTTGGTTGCTCATATAACAGTTTAGGTTTGGCCTCCTTAAGGTATGTTCATATGGTGAAGGTTTGGCCTTCTTAAGGTATGTTCATACGGGAAAGGTTTGGCCTCCTTTAGGTATGTTCATACGGTGAAGGTTTGGCCTCCTTTAGGTATGTTCATACGGTGAAGGTTTGGCCTCCTTTAGGTATGTTCATACGGTGAAGGTTTGGCCTCCTTTAGGTATGTTCATACGGTGAAGGTTTGGCCTCCTTTAGGTAGGTTCATACGGTGAAGGTTTGGCCTCCTTTAGGTATGTTCATACGGTGAAGGTTTGGCCTCCTTAAAGGGGTTTTGCCACCATGTAATGTTGACGTGGGAACCTCCAAAATGGGTATTTAATCACTTTTCTAAATATATGTGATTAAAAAAAGTGAAAACTCTGAGCGCTACAGCATTTCTCAACCCCCCTGGTTACCACAAAGCTTCCCCTAGTCACGACCCAGGAGCTGAAAGGCAGCGCTTGCGTGAATCACTTATCTGATGACAGGCAGAATGAATGGTCTTTTAAGGCACCGGGTAGCAATATGTTTTCTTTTGTATACAGAATAACTAGCTGTAGTGTTATTAGATCCCTGCTTTATCTGATGAAGAGCTTTCAATCTGCTGTTTAGAATAGGTGTTCTCTTTTGTATACAGAATTCACAAGTTATAGTTTGATTATTTGAGTGAACATGTCACAGGATCCGTTATGCAGGCTCTGTGCTCTGGCTGTGTGTGTCTGTGTGCGTCTCTGTCAGCTCGTGATTTGTTTACATTACATAAGCTGCTTAGCAGATAAGGTTTCTCCTGACAGAGCTGTCTGAGGCTCTGTGTCTTGCTGCATTGAATCCACTGTTGTACTGTTTATTACTTCACTTAAGTTTTGTGACGCTCCCATAGAATTACTCACTCCCCCCTCCCCTCTCCCTCTCTCCACTGTAGCTTCATGACTCAGCGTGATTTGTTGACATCTTGCTCTCATACTGAACGGAGGTCAGTACTTGGTCTGGTGGCAAATCCCCTTTAAGGTATGTTGATACGGTGAAGGTTTGGCCTCCTTAAGGTATGTTCATACGGTGAAGGTTTGGCCTCCTTAAGGTATGTTCATACGGTGAAGGTTTGCCCTCCTTAAGGTATGTTTATACAGTATATTGTGGGGTGCATTTCGGTGCGCAATTGTGTTGAAATGCGGCCAAAATATGCCCTGCAAATACAGTAAAAGAATGTACAAGTAACAATCAATGGCGTCGTTCAGACAATGTTGGTTTTATGAAAGATTTTGCGGCGCTTAATGCCTGTAAAAAGAAGCAACATGAACCTTCTTTCAGGCGAATTGCGCACAGCGAAATTGTGTGCCGTTTACGCTTTGTGATTAGAGACTTGCAAGGCCGTAATTTCAAAGCGCAAATATGGTGCTTTTACGGTGCTCAAAATTGTGCACCGCAAAATGCTGTGTGAACATACCCTTAGAGGGTATAGGTAATCATTATGCAGGCCACAAATGATGTCTCACTTGTGGGCCCCATAACGCACTGCAGACCAGTGTGATTGGGACCAGTCAGATGGACGCTTTCCTTTTCTAAGAATAAAATGTACCGTAAATAGTCATCTTACTGGTGGGAGGTTCTTGCAGTTTTTCATGCACCATTGTGTAGGGTTGTTGACTTGTATATAGTTTGTATATTTAGGGGAACTGCTCTCTGGTGAAAGGGTTATTACACTTATTCCAAATGTCTCATGTATTTTATTTATTGGACTCCTGAATAAAAAACGTTGGCTTACGTGAAGAGACGATGAGTGAATCTTGTGTTGATTATATCCTTTGGAATTGAGTTAGAATTGAGTTTCTTATGACTGTATTTGATAAGGGGTCTCTTCTCCCCAGTAGGATAAATTCACACACGTTAGGACATGTTCACACGGTGTATTGTGGCGTGTACTATACATGTTGCAATACGCAGGGTATTTTGGAAGCACACGCTGATCAGCGTATCCTTCGAAAGCGCGGGGGGAGGGCAGCTCCATGCACATGCATTGTCAGCGGCACGTAAGCGCCGCAAACAATTGACATGTCCCTTCTCTCGATATGATCGTATTGTACGCCCGGGTGGACGATGTGTAATTCATAGTTCTCTATGAGAGCTATGAATTACCGTAATTGCGGCGCCCATTTCGTCGCGTATAAAGCCCAAATACGCGGCATAATATGCGCCGCAATTACGCCGTGTGAACATAACCTTAGGGCAGATTTATTAATACCGTCTAATACAATGCGCCACATTCATTATAATGTTGATAAATCTGGCACAAGTATAGACTGTCTCCTCTAACTTTACACCTTCTATTAGTCAACTTACTTTATAGCACTAATTGCCTAAAAATGTTGGCACATTTTTGGGGCGCAGCGGTGCACATGAAGCCACACTCCTAACTGTAAAGCCATATACCTTTTGCGGGACACTACGCAGAATTGACTAGAAACTGCCTAACATAATATATGTGGTGTAAAGCATGTTCACCAGTATTTTTGGCTCAAATTGCCATAATAAGTGCCCCACTATTGTGCAGATTTTTTACAGCGCTTTTATTAACATCGCCAACTGTGCTTTATATATGTATATAATTTATTGTCTATTCTATCTTTTTTCTAAACCCCCCAAACCTTATCTATCTATCTATCTATCTATCTATCTATCTATCTATCTATCTATCTATCTATCTATCTATCTATCTATCTATCTATCTATCTATCCACACGAAGAGTGAACCTACACTTATGACCAAACATAAACACCACTTTGTCCTTTATTCTGTAGTTGGCTAAAAATCCTGTGACTTTTTGCCACAAAGTAAAATTGACGTGTGAAGCTTGCAAATGAAATAACAAACATTTTCACCATTTTATTATTATTAAAATTCTGCACGTTTTGTTTTAGCTGCTCCTTTAGTGATTGTTTACAGCTCGTCTCCAGGGGATACGACCAGGGCTGAGAGCTCCTCACTCCTGGCTGCACATACTCGGACACCTCTCCTCTCAGGCAGCTACTGAGTGTTCAAACCCCAGCTGCTGTCATTCTACTCCCGTCCTCTGTACTCCTTAGTAATTAGTCAAGCAGTGCAAATAAAAAAAAAAAAAACCTCAATCAGGTTTGTGCATTGATAAAGAGGATAAAAAACAAAACACAGGTTTGGTTCCTGCAGGGATTTGAACCTAGGACCCTTGTGCCTGGAGGCAAAAGCTTTACCTATCAGCTACTCACAATGCTTTATATAATCAGACCTTTCATTGACTACAGAGAGGAAAGGCCTGGTGATGTCACCCTGCTGGGTCACATGATATGCAATTCAAACACATCACATACGCCCCCTTCTGAGCACACAGAGCTGAAGAGCTGGATACAGGAGGTATGAAATAAGATTGTGGCAACGCTGCAGGTGGCCATTTTGAGTACAAACGAAATATTTATTTGAATGTACAAACCAAAGATTTATTTGAATGTACATCCGTAAGAATGTGAGGCACAAAATGGCTGCCTTGAACTTATTGTGGCTTCTGAGGGTATTGGATCTCGTGGAAGATGCCAGAAAACAATGGTACAACCATTAAAGATACAGAAACCAGGCCTACTGAAAAAAAAACTCCAGACTAGACTCTCTGTACATAGTCTTCAGACCAGGCCTTGCTGTTTACAGACAACAGACCTACTAAAGACAGACACTCTAGACCAGGCTACCTATTCACAGACTCCAGAATGGACCACCCTGTTTACAAATCCAAAAGCAGACCCCCCTGTTTACAGAAATCAAACCTACTAAAAAATAGAAACACACTCCAGACCAGTCTCCCCATTTCACAGACTCCCTATTCACAGACTCCAGACCAGACTCCCTGTTTACTGACTCCAGAGCAGACCTCCCTATTTATAGACATCAAACCTAAAAAAATAGATTCCAGACTCCCCATTCACAGACCCCAGATGAGACTCCCCATTTACAGACCCCAGACCAGACCTCCCAGTTTACAAAAAACAGGCCTGCTTAAGAAACACACTCCAGACCAGACTCGCCATTTACAGACCCCACAAAAGACACCCCTTTCACAGACTCCAGATCAGACTCCCTGTTTACAGACACCGAACCTACTAAAAAAATAGACTCCAGACAGGATTCCTGTTCACAAATCCCAGACCAGACTCCCTGTTTACAGGCTCCAGACCAGACTCCTCATTCTCAGACCACAGACCAGACTCCCTGCTTACAGACTCCAGACCAGACTCCCTGCTTACAGGCTCCAGACCAGACTCCCTGTTTACAGGCTCCAGACCAGCCTCCTCATTCTCAGACCACAGATCAGACTCCCTGCTTACAGACTCCAGACCGGGACTCCCTGCTTCGGTCCAGACAACTCCTGTTTACAGGCTCCAGACCAGCCTCCTCATTCACAGACCACAGATCAGACTCCCTGCTTACAAGCTCCAGACCAGACTCCCTGTTTACAGGCTCCAGACCAGCCTCCTCATTCACAGACCAGACTCCCTGCTTACACGCTCCAGACCAGACTCCCTGCTTACAGACCCCAGACCAGACTCCCTGTTTACAGATATCAAACATACTAAAAAATAGACTCCCCATTCACAAACTCAAGACCAATATCCCTCACCCCACCCCCACTTCCCCCGTTCGCAAATCCCAGACCAGGCCTCCTTGTTTACAGACTCCAGACCCGACTCTCTATTCACAGACTCCAGACCCGACTCTCTATTCACAGACTCCAGACCCGACTCTCTATTCACAGACTCCAGACCCGACTCTCTATTCACAGACTCCAGACCAGATGCCCAATTCATAGACTCCCAGACCAGACTCCCTATTCACAGACTCCAGACCAGACTCTATTCACAGACTCCAGACCAGATGACCAGTTACAGACCCCAGACCAGACTCGCTGTTTACAGACTTCAGACCAGACCCCCCTGTTCAAAAATCCCAGGCCAGACCTCCCCTGCTTGCAGAAAACAGACCTAGCAAAAAAAACCTGACTCCAGACCAGACTCCCCATTCATATACCCCAGATTGGACTGCCCTGTTTAAAAAACCCTAGGCTAGACGTCCCCTGTTTACAGACACCGAGCCTACTAAAAAAATAGACTGCAGACCAGACTCCCCATTTACAGACCTCCCTGTTTACATACACCAGGTCAAACTTCCCTGTTTTACAGATAAAACCTTCTCTTTATACTGTAGACCCCAGATCAGACCCCATTACTGCAAACAGCCACCAAACTAAACCAGACATTCAGCTACAGACTTGTTTCCATTTTTGCAGACAATGTCCTGACGCCGCATAATAATCATATTATACTACAACATTATAAAAAAGTTATAATACTATAGCAATGTAATAATTATAACACTAGATAATTATAATAATCCTCCTCATGTAACTCCTCATCAGATGCTACATAATTACACCAATGTTGTTAGGGTGCAGTGCATGACCTGCCAGACCTGTCGGGAGTGCAGGGGACATAGTTCAAGGTAGTCACGGCGTGGGAAGTGGTGTGCTATTTTGTTGTAGGATTTGAAGGACAGGTGATGTCAGTGGGAAGGCAACACCTCTTCTGCTCCAATCATGGAAGAAAGTTAGACAACCGGCTGCAGCCAATGGGGAGGAAGACGGGCACTGGGCTGTGTTTGAGAGCGTGGGCACCACTCATTTTCTAGGAGTCCAAGAAAATTTCCCTTGTTTCTGGAGTCTCCTGACACATTGCAGGAGAGTTGGCAAGTATGTTTTAAAAGGGTTGTCTCACCATGCTGTTTTACAGAGTCACAGGCATCTTCAGACTCACACTTCCTCGTCAGGTTGTGGGTGGTTCTATAGCAGCAATTAGCATATTTAGCTCCTTTATAACTAACTGAGTGTTACAGTTGCATAAGTAAAGGAGATTTAATCTGTAAAGCTAGGTACACATCTGTGTCGGAAGGTTCCGTTTGCTGTGTTCTCCATTCTGTTCTATGGGGGTTCCCAGTACAGGGGAGCGCTGTGTTCTCCATTCTGCTCTATGGGAGTTCCCAGTACAGGAGAGCGCTGTGTTCTCCATTCTGCTCTACGGAAGTTCCCAGTACAGGGGAGCGCTGTGTTCTCCATTCTGTTCTATGGGAGTTCCCAGTACAGTGGAGCACTGTGTTCTCCTTTCTGTTCTATGGGAGTTCCCAGTACAGGGGAGAGCTGTTTTCCTTTCTCTTCTATGGAGTTCCAGTACAGGGAGCGCTGTGTTTCTCCATTCTGTTCTATGGGAGTTCCAGTACAGGAGAACGCTGTTTTCCATTCTGTTCTTGGGAGTTCCCAGTACAGGGGAGCACTGTGTTCTCCATTCTGTTCTATGGTAGTTCCCAGTACAGGGGAGCTGTATTCTCCATTCTGTCTTGGGAGTTCCCAGTACAGGGGAGCACTGTGTTCTCATTCTGTTCTATGGGAGTTCCAGTACAGGGGAGCACTGTGTTCTCCATTCTGTTCTATGTGAGTTCCCAGTACAGGGGAGCGCTGTGTTCTCCATTTCTGTCTCTATGGAAGCTCCCAGTACAGGGGAGTGTGTTCTCCATTCTCTCTATGGAGTTTCCAGTACATGGGGAGCGCTGTGTTCTCCATTCTGCTCTATGGAAGTTCCCAGTACAGGGAGACTGCTGTTCTCCATTCTGTTCTATGGGAGTTTCCAGTACAGGGAGCACTGTTTTTCTTCATTCTGCTTCTATGGAGTTCCCAGTACAGGGGAGCCTGTGTTCTCCATTCTGTTCTATGGGAGTTCACAGTACAGGGGAGCACTTGTGTTCTTCATTTTCTATGGGAGTTCCCAGTACAGGGGAGTGCTGTTCCTCTCCATTCTGTTCTTGGGAGTTACCAGTACAGGGGAGCGCTGTGTTCTCCATTTCTCTACGGAGTTCCCAGTACAAAGGGAGCGCTGTGTTCTCCATGCTATTCTATGGGAGCTCCCAGTACAGGGGAGCACTGTGTTCTCCATTCTGTTCTATGGGAGTTCCCAGTACAGGAGAGCGCTGTGTTCTCCATTCTATGGCAGTTCCCAGTACAGGAGAGCGGTGTGTTCTCCATTCTATGGGAGTTCCCAGTACAGGGGAGCGCTGTGTTCTCCATTCTGTTCTATGGGAGTTCCCAGTACAGGGGAGCGCTGTGTTCTCCATTCTGTTCTATTGGAAATTCCCAGTACAGGGGAGCACTGTGTTCTCCATTCTGTTCTATGGAAGTTCCCAGTACAGGGAAGCGCTGTGTTCTCCATTCTTCTATGGAGTTCCCAGTACAGGAGAGCGGGTGGTGTTCTCCATTCTATGGCAGTTCCCAGTACAGGAGAGCGGTGTGTTCTCCATTCTATGGGAGTTCCGAGTACAGTTGAGCACTGTGTTCTCCATTCTGTTCTATGGGAGTTCCCAGTACAGGGAGCGCTGTGTTCTCCATTCTGTTCTATGGGAGTTCCCAGTACAGGGGAGCGCTGTGATCTCCATAATCTAAGAAGGGAGTTCCCAGAACAGGGGAGCGCTGTGTTCTCCATTCTGTTCTATGGGAGTTCCCGGTACAGGGGAGCAGAATGTTCAGAAGCATGACCACCTCTCCATTCTAAGCTGACACTTTTAAGCCTGTTCCTGAGATAGGTGCGGGTCCCAGAGGTGCGACTCACCCCTATCAGACTTTGATGGTATATCCTATGCATAGGTCACCACAATCTATGGAGGGAACAGCCATTTAAAGGGAATCTTGCCTAATCTGTTTTAACAGCATTTAGAGAGATGCTTTACAGCAGCTTCATGGACATAGGAGCCTGTGAACTGAAGCAGATCCATTGACTTCCATAGGAGAGTTTTCTGGACATGCTCTGTGACCCTGGGATTAAGTCAGAGTGCAGGGAGTGGGGGAGCTGTGACATCTCCTATTGTGACTGGTGGATCCTGTATCAATATACATCGGTGTCATCTTTCAGTGTTATCCTGCATGTGCTGATAATGAGGAGACTGCTGAGAAGGTTTCTCTACAGAACGGGACGTGTCAGACTATTATTATGCCTAGTGGCCAAAAGGAGACGTACAGGATTTCAGTATTTTTTTTTAAATAGTGATAGTGATATGGATTCCTCCTTCTTCTCATCACGTCTCCTAAAACTAAATGTGGAGAAAACAGAACTCATCATCTTTCCACCATCCAACTCTACCCCTGCCCCTGATCTCTCTATTCAGTCAACGGCTTACACTCTCCCCGGTCCCGCAAGTCCTTGTCTGGGTAATCCTAGACTCTGCTCTATCTTTCAAAACCACACATCCAAGCCCTCACCTCTGCTGCCGCCTCCACCTAAAAAAACCTCTCTCGCATACCGCTCATTCCTCGGCTATGACACTACAAAAATGCTGGTCCAGCCCTTGTCTCTCCCGCCTAGACTACTGCAACATCCTTCTAGTGGCCTCCCAGCTAGCACCCTCGCTCCCCTCCAATCCATCCTTAACTCTGCTGCCCGTCTTATCCACCTCTCTCCCCTCTAGCCGAATCCCTTCACTGGCTTCCCATTGCCCAGCGAATTCATTTCAAGCTACTAACCATGACCTACAAGGCTCACCATGACCTCTCCCTCCATACATCTCTGCCCTAATTTCCAATATCTCCCCCCGCGCACACTTCCGCTCCTCACAGGACCTTCTCCTCTGCTCTCCCCTTATCAGCTCCTCACACAACCGTCTCCAAGACTTCTCCCGTGCTTCACCCCACACTCTGGAACTACACTGCCCCAACACATCAGACTCTCCTCCACTTTCACCAGCTTCAAAAGCAACTGAAAACCCATTTCTTCAGGCTTGCCTATAACCTTCACTAAACTTGTCACTACTTCCTCCACAGACTTGTCTGCCCCTCACCTCCTGTCTCTTTCCCCCTCCTTGTAGATTGTAAGCCCTCGCGGGTAGGGTCCTCTCTCCCTCTGTCATGCCCAATTTCATTATCCTTATCACTGTACTCGTTTGACTTATGTAATGTATGTAACCCCCTCGAATGTACAGCGCCCTGGAATCAATGGCGCTTTAAAATAAATAATAATAATAATAATAATAATAATATGGAAAAAAAAACAAATTAAAAATTTTAAAAAATGTGTTTAACATGAAAACACGAGGTAATTTCCTGATGACACCTTTCCTTTAATGGAGTTCACAAATCACACTTTTGGGTAATTTTTGTTACAGTAATATTAGCAGTCTAGAAAAACAATATTTGGTCTGCACATCCAAAAAGTAAAAAAAAAAAAAATGAGCATAGGTGCACGCTGGTGTGGCAGCAAAACGCAAACACAATCCAATATCAGCAGCACACTGAACAATCATAAAGAACATAGGAACCTTTGGAAAAGCTTTTCTGCTACTTTGAATAGTTTACATTTACGATCAAAACTGTACAAGCCCACCTGCCATCGACAAGGCGACCTCAATACAGGTGGGAACCTACACTATATGTTACCTCTCTTGGTGCCTGTTCAGAACTCCACATTTCAGAGAGAGCAGATTCCATCTACAAGCTACTCGGCATTGATTTAAAAACCTGTGCAGGTGGGCGGAGTACAAAAACTGAACAGGCACCAAGAGGGGTAACATATAGTGTAGGTTCCCACCTGTATTGAGGTCGCCTTGTAGATTGGCAGGTGGGCTTGTACAGTTTTGATCGGAGATGTACACTAAGAACTTCAGATTTTTCAAGTATTCTAAGTAGCAGAAATACTTTTCCAAAGGTTACTTTTTGACCGTTTTTAGTGCTAGTAGTGCACTACTGATATTGGATTGTGTTTGTATGTTACTGCCACACCAGCGTGCACCTATGCTCATTTTTTCAAAAAAAGCTTTTTAGTTGTGCAGACCAAACATTGTTTTTCTAGACTGTTTGTATGGGGGAGTGGCTGCCCCCACTTTGGTTTTTGCACTCCACCCACCTGCACAGGTTTTTAAATCAATGCAGAGTAGCTTGTAGCTGGAATCTACTCTCCCTGAAATGTGGAGGTCTGAACAGGCACCAAGAGAGGCACCGATAGAGTAGGTACCCACCTGTATTGAGGTCACCTTGTAGATTTGCAGGTGGGATTGTACAGTTTTGATCGGAAATGTGAACTAAGAACCTCAGATTTTTCAAGTACTCAAAGTAGCAGAAACGCTTTTCCAAAGGTTCCTATGTTCTTTTTTGATAGTTTTTTTTTGGTGCTAGTAGTGTGCTGCTGATATTGGGTCATGTTTTTATTTTACTGCCACACCAGCATGCACCTATGCTAATTTTTAAAAACCAAAAAACAAACAACTTTTTGGATGTGCAGATCAAACATTGTTTTTCTAGACTGTTTGTATGGGGTAGTGACCTTTGTTTTTTTGTACTCCGCCCACCTGCACAGGTTTTTAAATCAATGCAGAGTAGCTTGTAGGTGGAATCTACTGTCCCTGCAATATGGAGGTCTGAACAGGCACCAAGAGAGTTAACATATAGAGTAGGTTCCCTCCTGTATTGAGGTCGCGTTTGTCGATGGCAGGTGGGCTTGTACAATTTTGATCGGAAATGTGAACTAAGAACCTCAGATTTTTTATGTATTTAAAGTAGCAGAAAAGCTTTTCCTATGTTCTTTTTTTTTTTGGTGCCAGTGGTGTGCTGCTGATATTGGATTGTCGTAGTAATAGTAGCAGGGGTTCTGTGATGAACGATTGGACAGCAAGGGGCTGTCCTCAGGGGCTATCTTCTGTCTGTGTACGTTCCTGCCTTGTAGGGGTTATACAGGATGAAAAAACATGGCTGCTTTCTTTCTTGCAGCTCAGTCATCTTCACTTCAATGGATCTGAGCTGCAATACCAGACTCAGCCCATGGGCAGGGGTGGTGCTGTTTCTATTAGAAAGCAGCCATGTTTGTCTGATCCTGGACAACCCCTTTAAGTCCCTCTTGCTCATAGATAAGGATCAGAATACGGGGATTTCAGCACCGATAAGAGAAGGAACAAAAGGTGACAACGAGACGAAAATTTTTAAATGTTTTTGAAAAAAAATTGTAATTTTCAACTACATTGTCTTATAAGTTAGATTCCTCAACACAACTTCATAGTATCTGTAAAAAGAAAAAAAAAAAAAAAAACAAGTCAAACTACAAAACAAAGTCCTAAGAAGGAGATGGAGCCAAACGATCATGAAAGACAGATTAGGATGAAAATCAGCCAAGGCGCGTGGAGCAGACCATGGGCCGTGTTATTGCCTTGGCCTTCCCGAGGCTCATAGCTGGAGTGGGAAGAGGCGGTGCTGTTCGGAGAAGGTTGGGTTTCTTCATCTTGGCAAGTAGTGGTTGGTAGCGGTGTAGGGATGACCCACCGTGGTGGTAAAGTGGGGGTGGTCAGTTCTTGTTTTTTATCACTAAGGAGTACTAGGAAGGGCAGATCTCCAAGCTGGGTCTTGTTGGAGAGGTCATGGTTGCAGAGGTCTCCTGAGCAGCAGGCTCCCTTTATCTCGAAACATAGACTACTGTAGGTTACTGTGTGGACGGCACAGCGGTACCTCAAGCTGCAGCTCTTCACTGGTATGAGGGTTGTGTCGTTATCTAGATAAGAAGATTGTTAGTGAATACAAGTCATGGCAACCCAAACTCTCTATACAACTGGAAAAGCTTAAAGGGGTTTTCTCACTACAAACATTAGCTTTCAACATGTAGGGACAGTAATTGAAGGCTTTTTCCAAATACATTAGTCTTTTGATTTTACCTTGGTCATGAGACAAGAGAGATTTTATCTGCTCTGAGTGCACACAGGTTTCTCTGGTTACAACCATATCTCTGCTTCCTGATTGGACAGAGATCAGAGACTGAGGTCACCATGGATGGAGCTCACTGCAGAGAAGACTCATTGAGCCTTGTGGAGAAAAACCCGAAATCCTGCAAAGCGACATGGCTTTTGTAAACCCCAAAATGGGTGGTATCACCTGGTCGTTGGGTGCTCCCGGGCGGCCCAGGGGCGGTTCCAACAGCTTGCCAAGTTGTGTAGGTCTGACTAAAGATGGGAGCACCAGGCACAGATTTTGGATGGATGTACACAATGGGCCTATGGGCGCTGCTGAATTTCTGGACCACTTTAAAGCCACCGCCACTTTTCAGTGTTTAAATTACGTAACATTTTTATGTACTATAGAAACTTTACATCCCTTGACCTCCTCTTCTCTACTCACATCCGAAGCTGCTTAAAATATTATGCCTTGGGAAACAGCAGTTTTTTTAAAGCCTAATTTTAGCTTCAGAGAAAAACAAACTGGGCCTTATGTATGAAAACGGTCTAGCAGTAAGACTGTCTTTGTTGCCCATAGCGACAAATCAGAGCCCATAGCGACCAATCAGTGCCCATAGAAACCAATCAAAGCCTATAGCAACCAGTCAGAGCGCATAGAAACAAAACAGAGCCCAAAACAACCAAGCAGAGCTCAGCTTTTATTTTTCAGAACACTATATGAAATGAAAGCTTAGCTCTGATTGGTTGCTATGAGCTCTGGTTGCTATGAGCTCTGATTGGTTGTTTGGGCTTTGATTTTTTTCTATGAGCTCTGATTGGTTGTTATGAGCTCTGCCTGGTTGCTATGAGCTCTGACTGGTCACTATGGGCTCTGATTGGTCGCTATGGACAACAAAGATATTCTTATTGCTGGACAGTTTTCATACATAAGGTCCACTATCTCTAACAAGATTAGCTTTTGTTTACAGATAAGCAATTGTTTTCACTCCTCAGAGCACATGTAGCTTTGTTTACTGAAGATGAAATCTCCTTCACTTACATCTTTGTAATGTCTCAGCTAGTTACAGAAGAGCTAAATATACCAATCACTGCTATAGAACCACCCACAGCCTGATGAGACCAGAGTGGATGAAAAGCTGCTTGTGACTCAGTGAAACAGCACGATGAGACAACTCCTTTAGGAGCTGGTTCACACTATGTTTATGGCTGACATCAAATTTATACGTTTTGGTACCAAAAAGCAGAACTGAAATGTACAGTTTGACCTACCCTTGGACTTTAATGGGTAATGTCAAAGGAGCTTACTTTTGGATACGGCTTACTTAATTTGCCTCCACATACTGTTTTTTTCAGGTTCAGAAAAGCCAGAGGCGTAACTTGAAGCTTCTGGGCCCTAGTGCAAATAGTGGGGCCCTTCGGTTACCATGTGCCATTGACAATGTTGTGGCAGAAGGGCTTTTGGGGCCCCCTAGACTGCAGGGCCCAGTGGTGACTGCTACCTCTGCACCCGCTGTAGCTAAGCCCAAGAGAAAGCATAATCTACTACCCTATTCTGTCCTGCAAAAAAACATATACGGATATAAGGATATTGGATTTTTTCGCATTAAAGTCTGTGAGAGGTCCCCCGAAAGTCTTGGCTTACAATGGAGAGCCGGTCGTGATTAAAGTGGTGTTCCCGCCGTAAGACTTTAATGGCATAGAAAATGCCATCAAAGTCTGATAGGTGCAGGTCCTACCTTTGGAATCCGCACCTCTCCTAGGAAAGACCCCCGGAAAAGTCGGTTGAGAATGGAGTCAGTCAGCAAGTAGGATATGCAGAAATAGAAGACCAATGGCCCTAATGCAAAATCTATTAGAGCCCCCCCACCCCCAGTACAAGGTGCATAGATACTTACTCATAGATATTGTGACATTCCCATCAAAGCAGTAACTGTAGCTGTTGTAGCAGGGAGTGACCGGAGTATTTGATGAGGAACATTCCTCACCGGGCTTTCCAATACAACTGTAGCATTGTCCATCATTAGGGACATGAGTAACGTTATCTGCAGAACACAAACACAACATATCAGCACGATTCATGGCCAAAAGCTAAAGTCCAATGCATCACCCAGGTCTGTGGCCCATACTGGGATCTACTGGGTTCAGGGGAGCACCTTCACAGCATTATAGAGAATGCAGGGGTGCAGTTTGGATGCAACATGTTATTTTTTCTAAAAATAGATTTTATTAAGGCATTTTCCAAAATTTTTAAACATTGCAAAACACATAAAACCCCATTTGCAAATGGGTACAAAGGAGGTCAGTCTAAAATGAGGACATTGAGATGAAACATCAAAAAAGAGAGTAAGACATAAACCTTCCTAAGTAAAAAAGAAAAAACTTATGACCGGACTAGTATGATCCTAAACTAACCAAAAATATAGACCATACAATAGTAGAGACCTGGACCCCAGGTCCCAATGGGTCATTAGTGCCCTGTGTCAGCATAGGAAAATAACAAAGGACAAACAAGAAAGAAAGAAAAAAAAAAAAAAAAAAAAAGGGGGGTAGTAAAGAGAGGGGAGGGGTATGCACGTAGCCGGGCGCACAGGCAGCACAAAGGAGAAGGATTCCAAAGAATCCTTTTTGAGAAAAAGAGACAAAGGCGTCAGACACCAAGGGTCTAAGCAGAAGTAAAATACTAACAACCTCCCAGTCCCTGAAATTCCGAACTGGCTTGGTACGTAAGCCAGGGGGCCCATGTCCGGGAAACAGGTATTGCATCCTCGGGGGTATGTGCAATCAATTCCTCCATACGATCGGTGGATGCACCTTCGCTCGCCCATTCCATTATGAAGGAGGGACGGTTTCCCTCCAGTGGCGCGGAATCACCGTCTTTGCAGCTTGTAGGGGGTTTGTCTTGTCAAAGACTTTCTTGTAGGAGGACTGTGAATGACCAAACATAAACAAAGAGTGGCCTTGGGGAGTCTGGAATAAGTATTCCAGTACAGTCCCTGATACCCCGAAGAACCGTCTCCAAAGCCCCGCAGATTCCTGACAAACCCCACCAGATATGACTCATAGTACCGATCTCCGAAAGGCCCCTCCAGCACGTATCAGGCACGCCCGGGTACCATTTGGGAGTACGGCCGGGGTACCCTATACCACCTGAAAGTACTTAAAACTCGTTTTTTGGGCCTTACAAGCTATAAAACCGCCTTGTGATTTAAGAAAGAAACACTTCTTCCATTGCTCACAGAAAAAAGTTTTCTGGATTTTCTTTTTCCCACGCTGCGCAGTAAGAGGGAAAAATTGAGAACTAGGCAGTAAAAGCCATTGATAAAGCAAAGAAATCAGATGTCGCTGGCCGCGCAGAAGCGAACACACAGCTTCTCGAAGGGAGTAAGGGGTCTGCATATATCTTGTTTCGAGATGGTGGAATTAAAGAAGTGCCGCAGTTGCAAGTATTCAAAATGGTGTCTACGAGATGCTGAGTGGCCATGTACTATATCCTCCAATGGGAGTAGGGATCCCTGTCTATGGATGTGCACAGCCAAATGGGTTGAACCTGAGCTCCCCAGGAAAGAGTTTACCAGTGCATCCCGGGGGGAAGGAGGGGTTGTCTGAGATGGGTAATAAAGGGCCGTCAGGTTCAGCAGGGACTCCGAAAGTTTGGACTTTTGCAAGATATTGAAGGGTTTTGCATGGCACTAAAAGATAAGGTTAAGGAGGGTTTGAAGGGACTGAAGGACCAAGGGAGGGAACTTGGACCTCGGACACATGGTCTCGCAATGAAGACCCACAGCTTGGCCCGAGGGCTATGTATCAATAAAGGAATCTGCATTGGCAGCCGCAAAATAGAAAAGCTGACAATCTGGCAAACCCACTCCACCTTCCAGTTTAGGCCGGGACAGCAGGTCCCCTCTGATTCTCGGTCGGCGAGAATGCCATATAAATTCTGAGATGCACTGCTTGAGCCGGGCCCAAAAGGAAGAGGGTATGGTGATCGGACGGCCCTGGAATAGATAAATAGTTTTGGAAGAATCGTCATCTTAATGACATTCATTCCCCCAAAACCCACGAGAAGTCCTTCCGATTCCAGCCCCCCAACAACGGAAAATTTGGGGCCAGTAAGGGCGAAAAATTGGAGGCAAAATAACTGGATAAATCCGCAGGGATTTTGGTCCCAGGTAAGAGATTTCCCCCCCAGGCCATGCAAAGGGGAAGTTCGATTTGAGTTCGCGACTAGGCTAGGGGAAGGGAAACATTCAAGGCTTCAGTTTTGGGAGAAGTTAATTTTATAATTGGACCATGAGCTAAAACGGGCCAGTTCCGCCATCAGGGGAGGGAGAGATATAAAAGGATCTGTCAGGTAGATCAGCAAGTCGTCAGCAAAAGCCGAGCACTTGAACTCCTGCGTGCCAATCCATATCCCCCTGATGCCCGGGTTGGTCCGAATAGCGGCCATCAAATTTTTCCATGATCAAGACATATAGAAATGGGGAAGGGGGAAATCCTGTCTAGTCCCCATTGCGAATATCAAAGGCTTCAGACAAGGAGCCGTTAATCTTCACCTTAGCCGAAGGATTATGATAGAGCGCTAAAATCCTGGAGGTAATAAGGGGACCTAAGCCTATGTGGTGAAGGGTGTCCGACAGGGAGTCCCAAGAGATCCTGTCAAATGCTTTTTCAGCGTCCAGTGACAGGATCATCAAGGGCTTCCCCCCCGAGCGCGCCAAATGGATGATATCCAGGGTCTTCAAGGTATTATCCCTCGCCTCCCTACCCGGGACGAAACCTACCTGATCTGGGTGAATCAGAGCAGGCAGGTGAGGATTAAGACGATTGGCTAGGAGCTTGGCATAGATCTTGAGATCTACATTAAGAAGAGAAATAGGTCTGTAGTTCCCGCAGGCCTGCGGGTCTTTCCCTGCCTTGGGCAAGACTGTAATGTGCGCAAGAGTAGATCCTGCCGGAAAGGGAGAAGAAGAAGAGACATTATTAAACGCCTCTAAAAGAATCGGGGACAGGGAGGGGATCAAAGTTTTAAAAAATTTGCCAGTAAAACCGTCTGGACCTGGGCTCTTCCCACCGGGGAGTTCTTTGATAAAACCGCCTCCAATTCCTCTCCCGGAACGGTTCCTCCAGAAGTTGTACCTCCTCAGCCGAAAGAGTGAGAATGGGGAGGAAGGTTTCAAGTTCAATGAAGAAGAAGGAGACGGACCCGCAGGGAGAATTGTTTTAAATTGGAGTAGTAGGAATAGAATTCTTTAAGCAATCAATCTGTGGTGTGGGCCAAAGTCCCTGTGCCTTTTTTTATACTCGGAATAAAGGACTGTGCCATTTATCCCTTTTTAGCCCGCGCTAGGAGATGGCCACTCTTGTTCCCCAAACTCATAGAACCTGCTACGACAGGCCTGCGGGAGTTTACCCCAGGAGGCCTCAAAGAGTCTACGAACCTCAAGTCTGGCCATGAGTAGGTCTTGCAACACACTCCCGGACAGGGCTTGTTTATGCAAAAGTTCCAAAGAGGTTACCTTTTGCAGGCTTTGGCGATGGCTGCTGACGCGTTTCTTAAGGCGACTACCATGTTTTTAAAAGCACGCCTCGCAAAACGCATTTAAGGGTTCCCATTTAAGTATTGGGGATGTGTGATCTCCCACATGGTCAGAGAAAGAAGTGTTCAGTAGCCTCCTGAAGCTCACGTGGCATACAGAGTCCAACAATACGATTCATTAAGCCTCCAGTTTCTAGCTTGAGCTGAGAGAACTGGTAGGTGAAGAGTGACATAAACCGGGGCCCTGGGCTGACCAGAGTATACTCCCTATGGAGGAGGAACACAACCAAGGGAGGACACCATGTTGAAGTAGAATATAGTCAATACGACTATATGTATTATGGGGAGAGGAGAAGAAACTATAATCCCTATCTGAGGGATGTTGAAGCCGCCAACCATTTCCCGGAGCTGAAAATTTAAACAGGGCTTTTTGACTCTTTTGATACCGGGGGTACGTGATAGTGGAGCGCCCGGTGGAGTTATCCATAGTCGGGTCGAGAGTGAGGTTAAAGTCCCCACAAAAGAGGACCGTACCCTGTGCATGAGAATTCAGTTTATCCAATACTTCCAACAAAAAAAGCCCGTTTCCCATGATTAGGGGCAATACATTACAACTGTAAAAACATGCCCAGCAATGTTTAAAATCAAGATCAGGTATCTGGCTTCAGCATCAAGGATACAATCAATTATGGTGTGGGAGAGGGACTTATGGATAGCAATAGCAACCCCCCGTGATTTAGCATAGGGGCAGTTTTGGCCCAAAAAGCCAAGGGGAAAATCGATCTTTAATTATTGGGGCATGGTCTGTCTTAAAGTGTGTCTCCGAAAACATACAATCTGGGAAACCCTTTTTACGATGGAAAATGGTAGAGAATTTGTGCTGCTTCTGAGGAATGTTCAACCCTTGGCGTTAAAGGACGCTATTTTAAGATCCCCCCTTTAAACAGCAAAGGGGTTATGGGAATGCGGTGTGCCCGCCTCTTGCGCCCGGCCACGGCAGGGGGGAAAAGAAAACGGAGGAAAAAGGGAGAAGAAGAAAAAAAAGAAAAACAACCAAGAACGGCAGGGGAAAAGAAAGGAGTATTGTACCCCTGCAGAAACCGCTACAAGAACATCTGAACCCTATAGGAAAACCAAGGGGCCATACAAACGGTCACAAGGAATTCCCAGCCCAAATTGGGGGATAAGGGAAACAGGCATAATGGGAAGTAGCTCCCGGATAGTGCTGACCAATATTTATGTGTGAGCATCCTAAACGTTAATCAAAGGAACACATGAATACATCAAAGTAAACATAACATGACCCTCAAGTGTATCCAATGGGGCAGGCAGATGTGAATAAACAATGACCCTTACACCTTAAAGCTAAGGGGGATTAGCAGGTGCGGACCCTGAGACCAAATATGTTTTCACTGAGCGTGATCCCTTAGAACGGGGCTTTCGTGGCGGGAGTCCCGGATCATCCCTGCATGAATTCTGAGCAGGGTTCAAGGGACCACCACCCCCACCCCTGGGGAAAGTAACAGAGGGCCAGTCAGGCAGGGAAATATTTGAAATCTGCAAGTCCTGAAGAAACCGTGGAACATCTTCGGGAGAACGCAGAGTATGCGTGCGGTCCTCCTGTCGTACAATGAGGGCGAAAGGGAAGCCCCACCTATAAGGTATATTTCTTTCACCCAACACAGAGAGAATAGGTTTGAGCATGGCCCTTTGCGCCAGGGTATGACGGGAGACATCTGGGAAAATTTGTATGGGTCGATCTTGGTAGGTCAAAGACCGTCTCCTACGAGCTTTTTGCATGATTTCTTCTTTAAGAGCATAGAAGTGTATGCGGCAAATAACGTCCCGTGGGAATTGAACATCTTTGCTGGGTGGGCGCAATGCTCTATGGACTCTGTCCAGCTCAATGAACGTAGTTTGGGGCTCGGTCAAGGATATCATTAAAAAATGTTGGAGGGGCTGTGGAGTACAAATCAGAGGAGGGGATGGACTCCGGGAGGCCCCTGATCCTGACATTGTTTCTCCTCCCTCTATTCTCGACATCGTCCAAATGCTGTTGAAGGGCGAATAATTGTGCAGAGTGTTGTTGTACTGTTCCCTGCAACTCCCGCAGGGAGGCTGAGGAGGAATCTTGTGATTGTTGCAAACAGTCCACTCTTGTAGACACGGTAGACAGATCAGAGCGGAATTGGTCTAGATCCTTCCTACAGTCCGCCAGAAGTTGTTTCGCCATAAGGGAGATATCCTGTTTGGTGGGGAGGTCTTGAATGAGACGTTGAAGGTCGGCCATCGTAACAGGGGCACTATTGTAGACGGCTGAGGGTGTCGCAGTTGGTGCTTGCGGTGTCTGGAGGGCAGCAGCAGCCCCAAGAGGCGAATAGGGCTGGCCTGCAAGAATTGGTGGGGAGTCATCCATACTGTACTGTGGGCTACCCCCGGGTGTTGAGAGGGCGCCAGGCATATATAGCGCTCCAACTGGAGAGCATGGGGCAGAGGTACTACCTGCCTGAGAAGGCACATGGAGCGCTTCCTGTGAGCAGCCAGGGGGGCCCTGGTGCGAAAGGTCACCCCAAGAGGACCCAGTGGACCACGCTGGTGAGGGTCCCGACAGCACCGGGCATGAGGAGCGCTGAGGGCCTTGTTGGGGCTGGAAGGCCGGGGCAGACCAGTCCAGTGCTGAGTGTGAGACCAGACACTGCGAGTCTCTCCCTGACCCCACATCCTGCAGCCCAGATCCCTCCGGGGCATGCCCTGTAGGTGAGGCCGCGGGTGGGACCCGCAGCTGGGTGGGACCCATAGGCCCTGTAGCCCCCAAGCCCATCACATGCTGAGGGGAGGTAATGGGACCCTGAGACAGACAGTCCTGGGGAGAGGCCGTGCCCTGGGAGTCCACTGGGCTATTACTGGGGGGGCCAGCAGCAGAGGGGCCAAGTGGAGAGGGTGCTCCTGGAGGGTCAGGTACCTGCAGTCCTGTCCAGATAGAGGGGCTCACCTGCCTTGCGGCTTCAGGTGCGGCAGAGGAGGATGTCGGCCGCAGGAGACTGGAAGCCGCCCCCCCGACACAGCCGCCCCCCTGTTCCGTCCGGGATCTGCGGAGGGGATGTCGCTGCGGCTCCAGCAACCGCGGGGAGAGGCCGCGAGTGAGGTCCGGCAGACGCGCGCACGGCCGCAGCGGCGACAGCCGGGACCACATCCCGTGCCACTCCATCAGCGGCAGCCGTACGCGCTGTCTCCCCTCCTACCGCATCGGCGGCGGGTGTCCGGGCTCCGCTCTGTCCCACGACGTCAGCGGCAGCTGCACGGGCCCTGTCTCTTCCTGCAGCATCAGCGGCGGGCGTTCGGGCCGTGCTCGGCCCCACAGCGGCGGGCATCCGAGCCTCCTCCCGTTCTGCAGCAACAGCATCTGGCGTCCGGGCCTTTTCCCGTCCCACAGCAGCAGCGGCAGGCGTACGAGCCGCCTCCGGTCCCGCGATCCCAGCAGCCGATGGTCGGGTCATGCCTCGGGCAGCGGCGGGGACTTGGGCCACGGCCCGTCCCGCGGCCTTAGCAGTGGAAGCCCGGGCACTGTGTTGGGAAGAGCAGACGGCCGAGGACATCGGGACTTGTGCAGCGGGGGGTTGCGACCTCCCCCTCCGGCGGCCCGATCGCGTGGACGCCATACCAGGTGAGTCCACCGTGCTCTGCTCTATGCCAGGCGATGAGGGGGCCCGGCGGCCATCTTGAGAGGCCTTGTCAGCCATGTCCTCCTGCTCCATCAAGGCCGAGTAACGGCCGAAGTAAGTGTCAATGTGCCCCTGAGAGGTGTCCAGGGGGTTAATGGAGCCTGCCTTGTTCTTTTTAGAGGTCTTCCCCATGATAAACGAGCCGATGGAAGAGGATGCTCAGATCTTCGGCCGGGAGCTCACAAACCAGCTTCCTCACTCGGCCATGTCAAGCCACGCCCCCCCCGCAACATGTTATTTGAGCAAGGTACAATGGCAGTAGATTCCACTGTGCGGCGGTTCTGCAGCAATGGCTGACATTTCAGCTCTGCTTTTCCTAGCCGAGTCTGCCTGAGGGACACTGGTGATGGAGGCAGAAGGATACAGAGCTCTTAAAGGGGTTGTCTCGCTACAGGGATCGCTGCTTTTGATGTTAAAGATCTTGCAAAAACAAGTCACTTTGCAATATGTGTCCATTAACAGTGTCCTACCTATTCCTAGATATCCCCTCTTGTATGGGCTGCATCAGCTCCTCAGGTCACTATAGCTACAGACCTGTTTCCTCTCTCCTGATAGGCTGCCAGCACTGGTCGCTATAGCTACAGACCTGTTCAATCTCTCCTGATAGGCTGCAAGCGCTGGTCACTATAGCTACAGACCTGTTCAATCTCTCATGATAGGCTGCCAGCACTGGTCGCTATAACTACAGACCTGTTCAATCCCTCCTGATAGGCTGCCAGCACTGGTTGCTATAGCTACTGACCTGTTTGATCTCTCCTGATAGGCTGCCAGCACTGGTTACTGTACCTACAGACCTGTTTGATCTCTCCTGATAGGCTGCCAGCACTGGTTGCTATAGCTACAGACCTGTTCTATCTCTCATGATAGGCTGCCAGCACTGGTTGCTATAGCTACAGACCTGTTTGATCTCTCATGATAGGCTGCCAGCACTGGTTGCTATAGCTACAGACCTGTTCAGTCTCACATGATAGGCTGCCAGCACTGGTCGCTATAGCTACAGACCTGTGTGATCTCTCATGATAGTCTGCCAGCACTGGTTGCTATAGCTAAAGACCTGTTCAATCTCTCATGATAGGCTGCCAGCACTGGTTGCTATACTTACAGACCTGGCTTCTACTGCTGTTTAGTAGAAGCCAGTAAATACGCCCCTGAATTCAAAATGAAACCAAGAAATAAGGATTGAGGTGAGATGAATCAATGTAGTGAGACAACCCCTTTAAGGGTTCAAGTTTCCCAGTAAGAAACATACTCCTTAAGTCGAACGCCTGAAAAGTAGTTAATGACCAGAACATTTTTTTAGTTTTTGCCTCCTTGCATTTCAACAGTTGTAACTTCTTATTTTTTCAATGACGCAGTTGTACGAGGCCTCGTTTTATTCGAGGCGAGTTGTACTTTTGGAGGGAATAGTTTGTTATTAAATATTTCTTTTTATTTTATTATTTATTTTATTTTTTTCTACACTTTTTTGTGTTACTTTTCTTTTTTTGAAATCCCATGAAGGGATAACTGGTTTACATTTTTTTTTTACCCTTAGTAATGTATTAGCATATTCATATATGCTAATACATTAGACTCTGTGTCAGTATGACACAGGCAGCAGTCAGGGCGGCACATACTGTGCCCTGATCTCTGGCTTGTTACACAGACAGCTCTGGGGCTACTCCAGGGCCCCAGGGCTGACTGCGGACACAGTCCCCGGGGTCTGCCGGGTCACCGGAGTTCCCATCCCCGGGAGAAAGCCCTTTGATTATGATGCGGTCACAAACTGCAGCAATCAAAGGGTTAAACAGTGGGCAGCGGAGATTTCCTCTGCCCCCTGGTGCTTGCAGAGGCGGCGCTGGGAAGAGGGTTTTGAAGTACAGCTCTGTTCCTAGCGCTGCTGTGGCACCGGGAGCCTCAAGCCCCAATGCCTGCAGTGATGTCAAAATATGTTGCTGCAGACAAACGACCTGAAATGCCCAACGCCAAAAGCCGGTGGGCGGTCATTAAGGGGTTAAACACGATCCTGTTCTGCTGATAAGACACAACAGGGAATAGCGTCACCATCCCAGCCACTTCTAGAGCAGAGAGAGGTGGTCGGTAACCTATGAAAGCTTGTGAACACAAGCAGGAGATAACATTTGCTCTAGCTCTAAAGAGAAGCAAAATCAGAACAGCAATGTATTTAGTAATAGTCTTTATTTACCATTGACTACATGATTAAAGCAAATGAATAAAATGGGAATACTACTTTAAGCTGTACAGCAATGGACCAAGCTCTAAAAGCAAATGTTAGAAGGCTAATGAAGTCTATTCGGGGAACGGGTAGTGACATCAATTACAGACAACCATGGAGGTGCCAGGACATCGATAGACCAGAGGCACCAACAATGCCCAGGAGGGACATGCTGTGGTGAGGAGTAGTCTCCCATAGACCCATAACATCATGGAAGGTTATGGCAAGAGCTGAAAGCTACTTTAGGGTATGTTCACACGGCTTATTTTGACGTGTTTTTGGACGAGGTTTTCAGAGCGTTTCCGCTCCCAAAAACTCGCCCTAAACCTTGTCCAAAAAAGCTGTGTGAACAAACCCTTAAAGGCGTTTCTCGGCAAGGATTTTGGCGAGGCTTTGGATGAGGTTTTCTACGAGGTTTTCACCCATACAAATTAATAGCCAGAACAAAAACAGTGGCGAAAATGCGGCAAAAATGCAGCAAAAAACTACGCTGAAAAACGTGTCTAAAATGCGCCTAAAACGCGCTTCAAGAATTGACATGACACTTCTATTTCAGTGTTTCCAAAGAAGTGTGTAAAAATCTCTTCGTGTGTGAACTACAAGGAGGTTTTACATAGGAATCAATTAAATGAATGGTAGGGTTTGGAAGCATTTTGGACGAGGTTTTGGGCGAGGAAACGCTCCGAAAACTTCATCCAAAACCACGTCAAAATAAGCCGTGTGAACATGGCCTTAGGGTATAACCTGACCAAAAGGCTTTAACTAAAGACTGTGTTAAGTTTCTGCTGCTATCTCTATGTTCAGGTGCACTGAATTGTGAGAAACCATAAGGTTGTGTGACTCTACTGGAGACTGCAACCATAAGGAAACTCAGAATAATAACCACAGAGAGCGTAGTGCCTCTACTGGAGACTGCAACCATAAGGAAACTCATAATAATAACCACAAAGAGCGTAGTGCCTCTACTGGAGACTGCAACCATAAGGAAACTCAGAATAATAAGCACAGAGAGCGTTGTGCCTCTACTGGAGACTGCAACCATAAGGAAACTCATAATAATAACCACAGAGAGCGTAGTGCCTCTACTGGAGACTGCAACCATAAGGAAACTCAGAATAATAAGCACAGAGAGCGTTGTGCCTCTACTGGAGACTGCAACCATAAGGGAACTCAGAATAATAACCACAGAGAGCGTAGTGCCTCTACTGGAGACTGCAACAAAAAGGAAACTAAGAAAAATAACAACAGAGAGCGTTGTGTCTCTATTGGAGACTGCAACCATCAGGAAACTCAGAATAATACTCACAGAGAGCGTTGTGCCTCTACTGGAGACTGCAACCATAAGGAAACTCAGAATAATAACCACAGAGAGCGTTGTGCCTCTACTGGAGACTGCAACCATAAGGAAACTCATAATAATAACCACAGAGAGCGTAGTGCCTCTACTGGAGACTGCAACCATAAGGAAACTAAGAATAATAACCACAGAGGGTTGTGCTCTATTGGAGACTGAAACCAAAGGAAACTAGAATAATAACCAGAGGCGTGTGCTCTATTGGAGACGCAACCATAAGGAAACTCAGAATAATAAGCACAGAGAGCGTTGTGCCTCTACTGGAGACTGCAACCATAAGGAAACTCAGAATAATAAGCACAGAGAGCGTTGTGCCTCTATTGGAGACTGCAACCATAAGGGAACTCAGAATAATAACCACAGAGAGTGTTGTGCCTCTACTGGAGACTGCAACCATAAGGGAACTCAAGAGTGTTGTGCCTCACTGTTGGAAGAAACCACTTAGAAGACGTATAACAATGTATTTACCGTCGGCAGCCAGTAGATAGCTCTTCAGAGTGAAGTCGCTATTACAGAAGCTGCTGTTGCATTCATTCATCTTAACGAATATGGAGATTCCGTGAAATGGGATGGTTTTGTCCTGTTTTGACGCAATGCTGTAACCACAGCCTTTCTTCAGGATGATATGACTTTCGTGACCTGTGGAGTAAGACAAACATATTATTACCCCTACTGGAACAGGAAAGATGGGGATAGTTATACATGGAGAAAAGCCCTGGGGCCATGTTAAAAAAAAAAAAAAAAAAAAAGTTTTCCAAAATTTGACTTTTTGGGCCACATGTATGAAAACTGTTTAGGTCATACATGTGGCCCTTTATCTTAGAATTATGACCTTTTCGACATAGTCCTGGGACGTTTGCTGTGGGCTTGAGCTCTGCACTATGAAAAGCATAAAAAGGGGCTGAGGATGCTTCAAAAATTGCAAAGAGGATCTCAAAATAACAAAAAAAAAAAAAAAAGCGTGGGCTTGTATGAGTCAAGCAGTCAAGGTGGAGGAAAGGCGGTGATTCTGGAATTTCTGTTTTTCTGTTTTATTATAGAAGCAAATAATAGAAATAATGGCCGCCTTGGATCCATGATATAATAGACACCAACAGACTCAATTGATCTCATTGACTAAAATGGGGTCCATGAAGTTTCCATGATAGGCTCTGTCACTTGCCTGAAATACTGCTGCATGCTGTGCTATGTTTTCCACCATTGTTGATGCATGGTGAACCAGGCTTTAGAGTTGTATGGTAATTTTTATCTTGTCGATGGGGTCCTGAAAGAGGGATCAGATGGTGTGCTGGGTGAGAACCTCCATGGGCTGGTGCTGGTTCAATGGGAAGCCTAGTGCTGATCATCTTTCTGAGGAGATTGCAAACTCAGAAAGACTTGCTTGCAAGAAGTACTTACAAGGAACCTTAAAGGGGTTGTCTCACTACATTGACTGTTTTCTTGGTTTCACTTTGAATTCAGGGACGTGTTTACTGGCTTTTACTAGGCTACAGTAGAAGCCAGGTCTGTAGCTATAGTAACCAGTGCTGGCAGCCTATCAGAAGAGATCGAACACATGTGTAGCTATAGCAACCAGAGATTTAGAGATTCCTTGACTAGTATAGTACCAGGAGACTGGCGCAAGGCAAATGTAGTTACCATCTTCAAAAAAGGCTCCAAGTCTTGCCCAGGTAATTATAGACCAGTAAGTTTAACATCTGTTGTGGGAAAAATGTTTGAAGGGCTCATAAGGGACTATATACAGTAGTATGTTGATGAACACAATATTATTAGTGATGGCCAGCATGGATTTACTAAGGACAGAAGCTGTCAGACCAATCTTATCTGTTTTTATGAAGAGGTGAGTAGAAGCCTGGAATTCGGGGCGGCCGTGGATATTGTGTTTTTTTAGACTTTGCAAAGGCGTTTGACACTGTTTGATAGGTAAATTAGAATCCACTGGGTTAGAGATAACAGTGTGTAATTGGATTAAAAACTGGCTGCTGGATGGTACTCAGGGAGTGGTGGTAAATGACTCCTACTCTGAGTGGTCCCCGGTTGTGAGTGGTGGCCGCAGGGCTCAGTATTGGGTCATCTTTTATTTAATGTATTTATTAACGATATAGTGGAAGGGATCAATAGCATGGTTTCTATTTTTGCAGATGACACCAAGCTATGTAGGGTAGTGCAATCTAGGGAAAGATATCAAAATTGCAACAACCTGGACACACGAGTTTTTGGCTCCACTTGGCAAATGGGGTTTTCAATATGGATAATGAAAGGGTTCTGCATCGGGTAAAAAAATCTACGGGCATCATATGCCCTGGGGGAGAAAAACTTGGAGAAGCTTTTGAGAAAATCTGGGGTTTTGTAGACATAACTACAGAACAGATAAATGTCAACAGTTTGCCTCTGGGAAATAAGAATTGGCGTGAATAAAAGAGGCAGGGACTGCGGGACAAGGATGTAATTTCCCCGCTGTAAAAGCATTATGCACCCTCCTTAGAATATGCTTTCAGTTCGGGGCCCCATTTTATGAAAGGAAAATGGAGCGAGGGAGTACAAAGCGGAAACCCAAAAACTTATAAGGGAATGGAGCATCTAAGTTATGGGAGAATGACAAAACCCCTTTGGGAGTTTTGGGAATAGGGGGGTTTTTATAAACATTTATACACATCAAGACTTGAGGTTTCCCTTCTCAGATCCAACAATATTTACGGATATAATCCCCCTTTAAGTCAGAACAGCGAGGGTTTGGATGCCCTCAGTCTAGGGAATGGGTGGCTTTAAGAAACTTTGGGCAAAATAATAACCCCCGGGTTTTGGAGGGATTCCCTACAGGGGTATATCAGCGTTTGGGGGGGGTGTTGTTACCTAATTTTTGGAGGTTTTTCAGGATCGGACACAGGCAGGTTGCCTGCTTAAGCAAGAGGCGGTAAAAATAGTGTTTTTAAAACCTGAAAAATCCATTGCCCTCTGAGCCCATACAGGCCCTTTTCCTAATCCCAGGGATACCAAATCCTACTAAGGCGTTTGCGAACAGACTAACTGCGGGGTACAGATCTCGTGCCCCTGATCAGGGGGGTTTTATACCACAAGGGATACGTCCAAAATTTTTAGGGAGACTGTACCTGAACCCTCACTTCCTGTTGAAACGCTGGGGCTAGGTCAATCTGTTCTTTAGATGCTGCTAAGGCCTTTGATATGGGGGGGAATTTTTATGGGCGGTTTTTACAAAAAGGGGGTTTTGGGGGCCAAAAATCTATATCCGGGATTAAGCTGTTTTATACTGATCCAAAGGCAAGTGCAGTTTTAAAAATTTACAATCAGAGACGTTTTGTTTTTGAGAAGGGGAAAAAGACAGGATGCCCTTTGTCTCCTTTTGCTATTTGCCCTGGCAATTGACCGTTAGCAGCTCAATTAGAGCAAACGCCCAATTAAAGGCTTTAGGAGGGGGGAGGCTGGAGGACAAAATACCCTTATCCTGATGATATCCCCCTTTTTTTGGCTAATCGGGGGCTCATTGCCAGAGGCAATTAATAAATTTAAAAGCTAGGTCCCTACTCTGGGTTGAAAATTTAAAATTGGGGGGAAGTCTGTCATTATGCCATGGATCCATGGATCAATTTCTCTCCCCGGAGATATACCATTTCTAGTGCCCACCTTTCCGATACCGGGGTATAAATATTTTGTAAATTTTACAGAATTTGGGCGGTTGAATCTGGATCCTTTTGCTTGTTAAATTTAAAAAAAAATTTGGATGTCTGCTGTAAATTCCCATTACGATAGCGGGAAGATCAAATTGGGTTTAAAAAGAATTTTGGGTGCCCCGTTGTTGCCTCCTACATAACTCTCCAATCTGTCCCCCCGAGATTCTTTTTTAAAGTCAATACTATTTTTGAGCCCTTACTGGGCAGGAAATGCCCGGTTTTAAAGCTAGAAAACTCGCAATTAGCAAAGGACGAGGGGGGTTGGCAATTCCTAATCCACTTTACTTTTTGGCACACAACTGCAACTTGAGAGATTGGGGTGGGGGAAAAGGGTTGAAACTTGAAACTATTTTCGCCACATTTTAATTTCCCAATCTTTTTGGGAAACTGGGGGCAAAAAATTTTTAGTGCACTCCAAAAAAATTCCAACTTTTTATCTGTGATAAACTGTGGGGGAAATTAACGGGTGATTTTGGGGGTTCAGGGGTGCACATCCATACCGGGATTTGGAATACCCCCCCCCCCCCCCCCCTTTTCTAACTTTTTTTGCTTAAGGATTTGAGTCATGGGGGATCTAGGGGGCCTTCATATCTCTCAACTGTTACGATCAGGGGGGGCTTAAAAATTTTTTACAATTGCAAAGGGAAATTTGCCTTACCGCATACCAGTATACAAATACTTACAGCAGGGACGCTTATAATGCAAAAAACGAAACCCAAATTTAATATAATGCCAAGTTTACCCGTAGAAGGGCAAGAACACAAAACAACGAAGGGGCTGATACCACTTTAAAAATTTTATTTGGGAAACTTTTTTTTGAAAACCCAAAAGTTTACGTAGTAGGGGGGAAGGAGATATTGGGCCCCATAGAGCCAAATTTTTTGGGGGGAGATACGGGGAACCCTACCCTTGATTTCAGTGAGTGAACAGCATCGAATCCTCAATTATTCTTAATCATCAGTTTACAGAATCCCCCTTTTTTTACATAAAACTGGAATTCGGGGCCCCTCCTCGTTAATAGGTGTCATGTGCACCCGGCCCTCTGATCATATGTCTGGCATTTCCCTAAAATGAGCATATTGGGTTTTTATTTTCCCAAATTTATCCAGCGTATTTTTCAAATTACAGTGGAGGAATCCTTGGTTTGTATTTTGGGGGTAGTAGGACTTAAAGGTTTCAGAGGCTGAGAAAATCGCAATATCTGACTTTTATTTATGGCGAGAAATTTAAAAGCGACAAGTGGGTATGCAGAACTCCGTCAGCACAGGAGTTTTTTAATAAAGTGAACTGGTGATGCTCTGGAGAGAGGGGTGTATTAAAGAGAGGAGCCAAACTTAAGTATAAAAAAATAGGGGTAAAAAGGCTGGGGTAATTCTGGTCTTGCGCACCGAACTTAGTTAGGGAGAGGGGTTGGGGGTCTCAGGGAGAGGTTCCCGGGGGCTGTGCTATGGCAAAATTGTGTGGATGGGGGCCGTCCGACAGCCAGGGACAAATTTTTTTTTTTTTGTGACAAAACTGAATGTTATTAATATTGCATTGCATTGATTGAATGTATGTTTTTCTGCTCTGAATTGGATGGATTGGGGTGGGGGTTGGTTTGTGTTTTGGGGATAAAAATTGAAATTTGGTTTACGATGAATATACTGACCCCCCTTTGTACTTTTATATCTGACCAATAAAAGTTTTTGGTTAAAAAAAAAATTATGAGGAAGCTTAGTAGAATTTAAAAATTTTTTGTTCGAAAAGACGGGTTCGGGGGGACAATTAATTTAATAAATAAATAAATGGGCTCTACAAAAAATATGGGGGAAAAATTATTTCAAGTGAAGCCCCCCCAAAAAAAAAGGGACATTCCCTTCGACTAGAGAAAAAAGGATTTAATTCCCAAGGAGAAGAGCTTCTTCACTGTGAAACTGTGAAAAAGTGGAATAGCCCCTGAGGGGCTGGTCAAGCAGGATGTAGAGAGTTTTAAGAAGGTTTGATACCATCTGGAACAAAAATATTTAAAACATACTAGCTATGAACATTCTGGACCTGGCTGGGGGGAGGCTCTGGGGTCAAGATAGGTCTCCCCTGGGGCGATTGGTTCTTGCCTTTGGGGTTTTAGGGCATAACCGTGTGGGGGGGGGCTTAAAGTCCTTGCTCCCTTTCCCCCCCCCATTTTCCCCACCCTTGGTTTTAACTTGAGGACCTGCTTCTTTTAACCGTACAACTAGTAAAACCCCACTGGCGCCCATAGGAAGATTGAACAGTCGTGCTATAATCAGTGGGGGGCACCCATCAGGAGAGATTTAACAGGCTGTGCTATACTATTTAGGGAAAGGTAGACACTTTAATGGGAAAATATTGCAAAGTGACTTTTTTTTTCAAGTTTTAAAAAAAAAGCAACAATCCCTTTTAGTGAGACAACCCCCCTTTAATCCAAACTCATTTCAAGGGGGCTCTTAACCAGGGGGCCAACCCCAGTAGGTTTTTTAAGGGTGGTGTTTCTGAAGATCTTGCTGTACAATCTCTAATCCTCTGCACCAGGGACACGATGTTACACAGCTGCCATCTTCAGACCCTTGTACCATGGGTATCATGATACAATCTCTACATTTAGGCTCTAGCTCCAAAGGCACAATATCCCTCAGTCTCTTGCACAAGCAAAGACATAACTCAGATCTCCTGGGCCTCAATGCAAAATGTATAAAAGGGGCACCCACATATCACTCACCAATTTAAAATGTTGGTGTTTTCTTATGTGACTGAACCCTTTAGGCTCCAGGGTCCAGTAGCGACTGCTCCATCTGTAACCCTTATAGCAATGCCCCTGTGCACAAGTTCTACTCACGTTTTATTCTCTTATCCTCTGGCCTAGTAGCTGGTGCCACCATAGAAACAGAAAACCCCAAAATGGTAGCACTGGATTTGTTATATCATGGACATCAACGGCACCCAACGGATGCTACTTTGGGGTTTGTAGAGTTTTCATCCTAAGATCCATCATTTACATTGAAAAAAGATTGCTGCATGCTGTGATGGAACGTGTATTCTATGGGTCAGTATAGGGCAGGGCCCAAATCTTCTCCTATCATGGATGTCTCTCTCAAAACATTATCTCTAAAAGCACACTCAACTTGCTGTCTATTATACTAGACTCAACTTGCCGTCTCTGAGGCCAGAACTTGCTGTCTTTTATACAACACTCAACTTTCCGTCACTTAGGTCAGGACTATTAATCACTAGTAAGTCAGGACTTGTCATCGCTTAGGCCAGGACTTGCTGTCTCTTAGGCCAGGGCTTGCGGTCTCTTAGGCAGAGAACTTGTCATCGCTTAGGCTACTACTTGTCATCTCTTAGGCAGAGGATTTGCCATCTCTTAGGCCAAGACTTGTAATCTTTTAAGCAGAGGACTTGTCATCACTTAGGCCAAAACTTATTGCCATTTAAGCTAGGACTTGCCGTCCTTTATACCACACTCGACTTGCCATCACTTAGGCAGAGGACTTACTATCTCTTAGGCCAGGACTTGTCATCTCTTAGGCCAGGACTTGCCATCTCTTAGGCAAAGGACTTGTCATCTCTTAGGCAGAGGACTTGCCATCTCTTAGGCCAAGACTTCTCATCTTTTAGGCAGAGGATTTGCTGTCTCTTAGGTCAGAACTTGTCTTCTTTTAGGACGAGGACTTGCCATATCTTAGTCAAGACTTGCCATCTTTTAGGCCAGGACTTGTCATGACTTAAGCCAAGACATTATGTCTCTTAGGCAGAGGACTTGTCATCACTTAGCCCAAGTCTTGTCATCTTTTAGGCAGAGGACTTGCCATCTCTTAGGCCAGCACTTGACATCTCTTAGGCCAGGACTTGACATCTCTTAGGCCAGAACTTGTCACTTAAGCCAGGACTTGCCGTCTTTTATACCACACTCAATTTGCTGTCACTTAGGTCATTACTAGCCATTACTTAGGCCAGGACTTGCCATATCTTATGCCAGGACTTGTTATCACTTAGGTCAGGATTTGTCGTCTCTTAGGCAGAGGACTTGTCATCGCTTATGCCAGGACTTGTCATCTCTTAGGCAGAGGACTTGTCACCTCTTAGGCAGAGAACTTGCCATCTCTTAGGCCAATACTTGTCATCTATTAGGCCAAGATTTCTCATCTTTTAGGCAGAGGACTTGCCGTCTCTTAGTTCAGAACCTGTCTTCTTTTGGGTAGAGGACTTGCCATGTCTTAGTCAAGACTTGCCATCTCTTAGGCCATGACTTGTCACCTCTAAGACAGAGGATGTGCCGTCTCTTAGGCCAAGACTTGTCATCTTTTAGGCAGAGGACTTGCCATCTCTTAGGCCAGGACTTGCCATCTCTTAGGCCAGGACTTGACATCTCTTAGGTCAGAACTTGTCACTTATGCCAAGACTTGTTGTCTTTTATACCACACTCAATTTGCTGTCACTTAGGTCAGGACTAGTCGTTACTTAGGCTAGGACTTGCCATATCTTGCGCCAGGACTTGTCATCACTTAGGTCAGGATTTGTCGTCTCTTAGGCAGAGAACTTGTCACGTCTTAGGCAGAGGACTTGCCGTCTCTTAGGCCAGGACTTGTCATCTCTGAGGCATAATATATGTCATCTCTTAGGCCAGAACTTGTTGTCACTTAGGCCAGGACATTCTTTATCGTAGGCAGAGGCCTTGCCATCTCGTAGGCACATGACGTTCCGGGGCTTTGCGCAGGCCTTGCTGTCACTTAGGCCAGGACTTGTGATCTATTAGGTCAGGACTTGTCATCTCTTAGGCCAGGACTTTCTGCCTGCTAGGCCAGAACTTGTCGTCTCTTAGGCAGAGGACTTGTTGTCTTTTAGGCCAGAACTTGCTGTTTCTAAGGCCAGGAACTTGTCATCACTTAGGCCAGGAGCTCTCAGTCCAACACAACACAAGTGGTGGTGAACTTGTATGTTTTATGCAAGTAATCCGGTTGACCGTACTCTTAACAACCACCTCTTTCCTCAGAGCTCCCCAGGATAGCCCCACCTGACCACCTAACAGCACCAAGACACACATGGGTAGAATTCTATGCCGCCATAATGTCAAGTTCCATGGAAACTTCAACAATAGCGGTATATAAGTGCTAATGCTCCCAAATCACACTAGCGGTACAACTAGAGGCATTTGGGCTAGTCACATAGTCACATGTCTAAATCCCATGACCTTCTAATGACTGCAAGGAGGCCACCACACAGTCTCTTTGGGGCTCTTGGACAGTTCCTTGAGCTCCGTTTTCACCCTCCTCACAGTCCCCATCCTCCATGTAGGATCTGCAGTTATACATACTTGTTTTTATGGCGCTGATCGTCTCTAGGCACACATCATGATCTGGGGAGCAGGTAACGTTCACAGTGTTTTCAGGGACGCAGCCTCCATCACCCTGGTCTGTGCAAGAGTAACACTCAAGGGACTGGGACGTCACAGCTGTAGTGAATGAAGAAGAGGACATATTCATATACAGTATACAGTATATATAATGAACACCAGTGCGCTATACATCATACTGGCTTACACTGAACAGCTAGATGGAGAGATTCCTGATCCAATATAGTTACATAGTTACATAGTTACATAGTAATTACGGTTGAAAGAAGACACGTGTCCATCAAGCTCAACCAAAGGTGGGAAAAATGTGGGTGATGGGAGAGAGACAAGGACATTATGCCCAGCATAGGTTCTAAAAATATCACGATTAGATATGGACCTCAGCTACTATCATTTCATTATGTGCAAGTGTCGAAAAATAAAATCCTATAAAATACATTATTTTGTAAGCTGCCAATAACTTCAACAACCTATAAGAGATTATTGCAGTACCACAGGTGGCCACTAGGGACTCTACTTTCATAAACTGTAATTTTGTATGACATAACTATTAGGCTATGTTCACACGGCTTAAAATGGGCCGTATTTCGGTCCGTAATTACGGGCTGAAAACGGCCCATTCATTACGGTAATGCACAGTTCTCATAGAGAACTATGGATTACGTCTCCTCTCCCTGCTCGGCGAATACGCCGAGGGGGGAGATAATTCACATGTCACTTTCTAGCGGCGTATACGCGCCGCTAGCAGTGATTCTCTATGGGCCGGCGAGGTACCGGCCCCCCGCTACCTCCCCCTCTCCCGCCCCGCCCCCGGCCACACGGCGCAACTGCGGGGCGTAATTACGCCCCGCAGTTAAGCCATGTGAACATAGCCTTAGCGATTATTATTTTTCTGACCGAAAACCGGAGGAAACTTACTAATACATTCCCCTCTTTGTATATAAGTACTCTGCCCATTGTTGCCATGGGAAATATGTAAAAATATGGAATGCCTAGAGCACACAGTGTTTCATGGGTCTGCAGCTTTGGACTGCAGTGCATGGGGCCCATAAGTGGAGTTGATTTTTGGGGCCCACCAGTGGAGTTATTTCTTGGGTTCCACCAGTGAAGTTGATTCTTGAGACCCACCATCAGAGGTGATTCTTGGGGCCCACCAGTGGACTTGATTCTTGGGGCCCACCAATAGAGGTGATTCTTGGGGCCCACCAGTGGAGTTGATTCTTGGGGCCACCAGTTGAATTGATTCTTGGGTACCACCAGTGCAGTTGATTTTGGGGGCACACCAGTGGAGTTGATACTTGGAATCCACCCTTGGAGTTGATTCTTGGGATTCACCAATGGAGTTGATCCTTGGTCCCCACCAGTGGATCTGATACTTGCAACCCACCAGTGGAGTTGATTCTTGGGATCCACCAATGGAGTTGATTCTTGGTCCTCACCAGTGGAGCTGATTCTTGGAACCCACCAGTGGTGTTGATTCTTTGGGACCACCAGTGAAGTTTATTCTTGGGGCAAACCAGTGGAGTTGATTCCTGGAGTCCAGCAGTGGAGTTTATTCTTGAGGCCCACTAGTGGAGTTAATTTTTAGGGCCCACTATTAGAAATGATTCTTGGGGCCCACCAGTGAAGTTGACACTTGGGGCACAACAGTGGAGTTGATACTTGGGGCCCATCAGTAGAGTTGATTCTTGGGGTCCACTAGTAGAGTTGATTCTTGGGGTCACCAGTGGAGTTGATTCTTGGGGTCCACCAGTGGAGTTGATTCTTGAGGCCCACCAATAGAGTTGATTCATGGGGTCCACCAGTAGAGTTAACTCTTGGGGCTAACCAATGGAGTTGATTCTTGGGGTCTACCAGTAGAGATGATTTTTGAGGTCCATCAGTGGAGCTGATTCTTGGGGCCACCAGTAGAGTTAATTCTTGGGGTCCACCAGTGGAGTTGATTCTTGGGGCCCACCAGTGAAGTTGACACTTGAGGCACATCAGTGGAGTTGATACTTGGGGCCCACCAGTGAAGTTGACACTTGGGGCCCACCAGTGGAGTTGATACTTGGAGTCACCAGTAGAGTTGATTCTTGGGGTCCACCAGTGGAGTTGATTCTTGGAGTCACCAGTAGAGTTGATTCTTGGGGCCCACCAGTGGAGTTTTCTTGGGGCCCACCAGTGAAGTTGACACTTGGGGCACATCAGTGGAGTTGATACTTGGGGCCCACCAGTAGAGTTGATTCTTGGAGCCCACTCACTTCTCCGCTGTGGGCAAGTCTGAGTCCGGTGGTCTACCACCTACCAGCCAGTCCTGAAACTATAACTTCTAGCATTCCCTGAATCTTAAACTCCCAGTCAGACCTCAGACTATAACTTCCATCATGCCCTGAAGCTGTAAATGAGAACAAGCCTTGAAACTGTAACTCCCAACATGCGCTGTAAGTACAGTTCCCAGCAAGCTTTGCTTGGAAAGTCACAAGTTGGAGACCATTGCTCTACGTCATTGGTAACCGGTTTTCATAAAAATTAGCACTTTATTTCTCAACATAATGTTCTGCTCCTGAATGCTAATTGCACAGATTGCATGAATATGCAGAAGGCGCAATTACTCACTAACAATCAATCATAATAGTTTAAGTAACTCCCTATATTGCCTGTAGGTCATGTTATGGGCTGTCTGAGGGTGGTGAAGGTATATGGGTGTCATATAAGGCCATGTGTGTGTTATATACAAGGGTGTGGGTGTTATATACGAGGATGTGGGTGTTATATTAGGGTATGTGGATGTCAAATATGTGGTGGTGGGTGTCATATACAGCGAAATGGGTATCATATTTGGATGTGAGTGTCATATATGAGGATGTGGGTGTCATATATATGGTTGTGGGTGTCATATATATGGTTGTGGGTGTCATATATAGTGATATGGGTGTTATACTGGGATGGGAGTGTGACACATAGGGATGTGGATGTCATATACGGGGATGTGGGTATCTTATACGAGGATGTGGATGTCCTATACGGGCATGTGTGTGTCATATATGGGGATGCGGGTGTCATATACAACGATGTGGGTTTGTTATACAGGGATGTGGGTGTCAAACTGGGAATTGGGTGTCAAATACAGGGATGTGGATGTCTTATCCAAGGATGTGGATGTCATGTATGGGGATGGCATATATGTGGTTGTGGGTGTCATATATAGAGATGTGGAGGTCATATGGGTGTCATATACAGGGGATGTGGGTGTCATATGTGGGGATGTGGGCATCATACAGGGATAAGACTGTCATATACAGGGATGTGGATGTCATATATGGGGATGTGGGTGTCATATATGGTGATGTGGGTGTCATATACAGGGATGTGGATGTCATATATGGGGATGTGGGTGTCATATATGGGGATGTGGGTGTCATATATCGGGATGTGGATATGTCAAAATTGGGGGATGTGGGTGTCAATATTGGGGATGTGGGTGTCATATATGGGGGTGTGGGGTCATATATGGGGATGTGGATGGTCATATATGGGGATGTGGGTGTCATATATGGGGATGTGGGTGTCATATATGGGGATGTGGGTGTCATATATGGGGATGTGGGTGTCATATATGGGGATGTGGGTGTCATATATGGGGATGTGGGTGTCATATATGGGGATGTGGGTGTCATATATGGGGATGTGGGTGTCATATAATGGTATGGTGGTGTAATATAAGGGGATGTGGGTGTCATATATGGTTATGTGGGTGTCATATACGGGGATGTGGGTGTCATATACGGGGATGTGGGTGTCATATATGGGGATGTGGGTGTCATATATGGGGATGTTGGTGTCATATATGGGGATGTGGATGTCACTCAGTGGCCAATTTGTGAAAACTATAAATTTTGCTTATGTCACCATTTTCATAACGTGTGCATTATTAATACGCGCATACGTTTGCCGCCATTTCTGTCCATTTTAGAAAGAAAAGATGTGAACATTTTTATGGCCTTTTGCTGTTCATAAAGAATTTAAATGACTGTTTTTCACTATAATATGAAAAACGTATCTGTTTAATGTAGACAAATGTGGAGCTTTAGGTTTGCATATGTTTCCCTTTGACCCGCCTAATAAAAGTCTATGTTTTTTCATCTTTTATAGAAAAACATATACAGGTGTAAACGAGGCAAGTACAGCATAAATCATGCATTTTTGTATGAATGTTTCTTCCTATTGTTGTCCATGGATCTGTCGTACCATTTTAGACTATTCAAGTATACACTCGGCAGATGGCAAAAAATGTCATGTGAATGGGGCCTAACCTGACATTAAGATCCCCGCGGAGGCCATCATTACTATACAGAGCTAATTATACACATTATAGATAGAAACATTCATTTTGAAACGGATCAAGATAATTTCACAATCCAGAGAATTATTACCTACAGACCTTTCTTGGGAACAGTAGGAAAGTAAATCAGGGAGTGACGAAGAACAGTTTGGTCTCACAGAAAGTACGGATACTTATTAGATGGAAGAACTTAGATAATACAGAATTCTACATACTGAGTAGTTGCTAGGTAGGTCAACATAGTTAGGATGATCTCTCTTTGTCTTGTACTGGAGTTCTACCTCCACTCCATGTGGACTTCCTGATCACTCTACAATAAGTGGTTGTGGAAGCCCCTGTGATCCCCTAAGCAGTCCTTGTCTCTACTGCATGACTGTGTAGTAGCTAGGTAGGTCAGCATAGTTGGGATGATCTCTCTTTCGTACAGGATTTCTTCTACCATGTGGACCTCCCCGGTGTGCTCTAGTAATTGTTCTACAATAAGTGGTTGTGGAAGCCACCATGACCCTTTGGGAGGTCCTTGTGTCTACTTTATCATTGTGTAATAACTAGGTAGATCAGCATACTTGGGATGGTCTTTCTCTTTCTTGTACAGGATTTCTTCCACAGTGTTTTCTGAGATTCGTTCTACAATAAGTGGTAATGAAAGTCCCTGTGATTCCCTTGGATAACCTTATCTCTACTGCATGACTGTGTAGTAGTCGGGTAGGTCAGTATATTTGGTATGGTCTCTCTCTCTCGTACAGAACTTCTTCCACTACCTAGGACTTCTTCGACTAGTCTTTGTTTCTACTGCATGACTGTGTAGTAGGTATCCCCCCGCATAGTTGGGATATTCCC